>JARSSU010045966.1:0-11151 GCA_029619165.1 Eurosta solidaginis
GTACACCCCAAGTCGTATGTGGGCCTAGTCTTGGAGTACCGTCTCGTTTTCGCACAAATTCAACTGGGCTACTAAACTTTGAATTAGACTGCTCAATAATACCGTCTTTGAGCCATTGTTCAACTTGATCATCTACTATCGACCTTTCACTTAATGGTAGTCTCCGAGGTGTACAAAAAATTGGGATTTCTCCTTTTAGCACAATATTTAACAGCACATTTGTGGATTTACACTGATTTATTTTGAAATTTTTTACAAGGTCTGTTACTTTTTGTTTCGCAAAGTTCCTAGCTGATTCTCCAACATTTACATCATCATTTGAGTCAACTTCAATATTCAACACAGAAAAAATTCCACTTTCATTTTCATGCTTTTTGCTCAGTTTCTTTATAATAAAACCGGAGGTGTTTTAAATTCGGATTGTGAGCAAATTTCGGTACCAATTATAATGTCTACAAGGTTCGATTCGAGCTCAAGGCCAGAACAATCATTTTTTCTAATGATAATTATTGTTATTTTTTTAATTTTTCTAAATTTGAAAAATTGTATTTTGTTTTTGGAATAGTAAGTAGAAAATTGTTCAGACAATCTGCCATAGCTGCGCAGATAGATCCATTTCGAAGGGTGCTAAGCCTTCATCATCAGTACGCTTTAGGCACGCTGCACTAACCATTTAGCTATACAGCGGTGCTATGGCAGGTTGTCTGAAAAATTTTCTACTTACTATTCCAAAAACAAAATACAATTTTTCAATTTAGAAAAATTAAAAAAATAACAATAATTATCATTAGAAAAAAAATTATTTTTCAGGCCTTGAGCTCGAATCGAACCTTGAATCATTTATTAATAGGCCGATAAAAACAAAAATAATGTCTACACTTAAATACTCTGTCGGTACGACTCGAAATAGTAAATTATAAGACTCAACTTGTATTGTTTTCATGAGCTCGCCCAATGGTTTACAACTATTTTTATTACCAAAAAGCTGTTAAAACCACATTTGTGTTGGTAAACCGAGGCTTATCCAAAACTTTATTGACATTATGTTAACTTTACTGCCTGTATCAAAAAACGCATTACATTAACATGGTAGATCACTATATTTTTATACTCAGTTGAACAGAGCTCACAGAGTATATTAACTTTGATTGGATAACGGTTGGTGGTACAGGTATAAAGGAATCCAGATAGATATAGACTTCCATATATCAAACCCATCAGTATCGAAAAAAAATGTAATTGAGCTTTGTCCGTCCGTCGGTCTGTCCGTTAACATGATAACTTGAGTAAATTTTGAGGTATCTTGATATAGGTTCGTGGGCGCTCATCTCAGATCGCTATTAAAAATTAACGATATCGGACTATAACTACGCCCACTTTTTCGATATCGAAAATTTCTAAAAACAGAAAAAGTGCGGTAATTCATTACCAAAGACGGATAAAGCGATGAACTTGGTAGGTGAGTTGAAATTATGACGCAAAATAGAAAATTAGTAAAATTTTGGACAATGACGTGGCACCGCCCACTCTAAAAGAAGGTAATTTAAAAGTTTTGCAAGCTGTAATTTGGCAGTCGTTGAAGATATAATAATGAAATTTGGCAGGAACGGTTGAAGCCACGCCCAGTTTTTATACACAGTAACACGATAACTTGAGCAAAAATGGATATATCGTTACTAATTCAGTTCACGTACTTATCTGAGCTCACTTTGTATTGGTGTAAAAAATGGGCGAAATCCTCATAGTCCTCACGCCCCACTTTTTCGATATCGAAAGAAAGGAAAGATAAAAAATGCCATAATTCTATACCAAATACGAAAAAAGGGAAACATGGTAATTGGATTGGTTTATTTACGCAAATTATAACTTTAGAAAAAACTTTGCAAAATGGGTGTGACACCTACCATATTAGGTAGAAGAAAATGAAAAAGTTCTGCAGGGCGGAATCAAAAGCCCTTTGAATCTTGGCAGGAATACTGTTCGTGGTTTTACATATATAAATAATTAGCGGTGCCCGACAGATGATGTTCTGGGTCACCCTGGTCCACATTTTGGTGAATATCTCGAAAACGCCTTATTATGTACAACTACCACCACTCCCTTTTAAAATACTCATTGTTTTTGCCTGGGTGCGTCTGCTCCTTGCAGAGGTGGGCGGACGGGTTTGATCTCAATGAACGGGTGTATGCGGGAATAAAATAAGAGAAAGACGTGAATTTCTCGTCATAATGGGTGAACTTTATTGAGTAAATATAAATAACTTGGATGCAATATTACCTGAGTGTATTTGCATGAAAAACGGCAGAGATCGCTGGCGGCAAATGTGAGCTGGTTGGCTGTTGAAATCAAAGAAACCGGTTGTCTTGCCGGCAACATCCGTTGGCCCGAAAAAAGGGGAAAGTCACCCACACATAAACCACGGCATACATATGCATGCTCCGTAATCGACATAACGTTTGTCAGCGCCAATCTCTACAGGTTGGCTAAGTGGAACATCAGTGATCGAGGGGGAGGGCGGCCCCCTATACAACCACCCTTAAGAAACAGGGGTTGGAATATAAACACTTTTGACCCCGACATATTCAAGCTAATGTTGACAACAGTCGAACATAGAGGAAGTGCTAACGAAATGGCGAATAAATTAATGGCGGATATTAGAGCAGCATGCGATGCGTCAATGACTAGAAAGCGAATGCTTTCCTAAGCTTTGTGATGACGTCGAGAATCACCCTTGGGGCACAGCTTATAAATTGGTCTCTAAGAATTGAAACACAAAGGAGAGGTGATGCCAACATGACCCTCTTTCTCAGAAACGTGGTAGGTACTTTATTTCCCACGCAAAGGGAGCTAGTTTCTCCCACATCAGGCGCCGCACTATACTCATTTGACGAGGTTTACCGTCGTCGAGGTCCTTCAAGCGGTGAATAGGCTGCAAGACCGCAAGTCTCCTGGCCCAGACGGGGTACCAAACGGAGCACTCAAACTAGCTCTCACTTATAATAAGCCAACATTTGCGAAACTATTTAATGCATGCTTGGCTGAGGGGACATATCCTACAATATGGAAATGACAAAGCTGGTACTGCTGCCAAAGCCTGGTAAAATAACGATTTATCGGGATCAAAGCTCACGTGACGGAGCACGAGAGCTAAGCGTGCAGAAACTGGCAGTTCAGGTTGAATGCCTCAAAAATGAACCTGGACACACCGATGTATACCAGATATTAATATATGGATATCTAGAAAGCACGACGAGGTAGATTTCTACCTCACACAGTTTCTGAGTGGTCACGGATGCTTTAAGGAACACTGCACCGATTCAATCACGAGCCTAACAACATATGCGATCACTGTTGCGGCGATAGATTAGAAGATGTTTACCATGTATTTTTCGAGTGTCCTAGGTTCTATAGCTCGGGATGCAAACTGTGCAGAATATTTGGAGAGGATTACACTCCTGAAACAATTGTTGGATGCATACTACAAAGCAAGGTAAATGGTCCGTGGCATGCGAAGTAACAGCGGAAATAATGAAGTGTCTACGAAGTCTTGAAAGGATACGGCGCAGCAGTGAACATTGAACAGTCGAGTTGTGTGGGTGGAGAACAAACTGCAAAGGTGGAGGGGATCGAGCTGTGCACGTATTGGATGCAAGGCCTCTGTACAATTAGCGGCGTGAGAATGATAAAATAAGAAAAGACCGTATATAATGTAAACCATGCGACGGATGGGAGGACAAGGCCTCTTCAACCGTTCAAATACTGCCCCAGGTGAAGGAATAAAGCACGGATTGGAGACACGGCCTCTTCAACCGAGCAACCAAAAGCGGTCAACATACACGCAACGACAAACCTACGGACTGGAGACAACGCCTCTCCAATTGTAGAACAACGAGTATGAGTGTAAACGTCTCACATGTAATCAGGGTTTATACACGGATTGTAGACAAGGCCTCTCCAGCCGGTGGAGGTACGAGAAAATCCCCGAAACGTATTGTGAGAAAAAATAAAATAAAATAAAAAAAACCTATCAAAATTAAATGAAAACAGAAAAAACCTATTGAAATAAAAAAAAGTTTTGTTACTTATATATATACATATATAAATAAACAAAACCCTACAACACATGTAGTCGAACACACAAGCATGCCACAAGCACTATATGCACAGTGTTTAAGGTACGCTTGGAAATATTTGTAGAAGTGGTATGTGTCAAGCACATTTAGGTAGTAAGCAGGGCGTGCCAGTCCCAGCGTCAACTATACCGCGGGACTATCTAAGTACAAGCCTGCGCACTGGTACAAGTATATACAGCGAACTTTTATACATACCTATGTATAGAATGAAGATTCCACAGAATTGAAGCAAGTTGGTTGAAGTACGATGGCACATTTACAAAGGAAAGGGTAAGTATGAATTATTTTTATTAATGATAAAAATATTTCTTATATTTCATATTATCAATTAACTTTCTTTTATTTTTAAGTTGCTGGCGTGGAGATCCCCGAAGGGATGGAGTTAATAATTGGTTTTGTATCGTATTTTTGTTGTTTATTGTAAAAAAAAACAAACAAAAAAATACATATGCATGAGTGCTGACAAAACACACACATAGACGTGCATGTACGTGCATGTACATGCTTGTGGCGGTGATGGTGTGGATGGCTATACGTTAAATCGAGAATCGAATTGCAGAGTTGCATTAGGGGGATCGCAATCAGATGTGGAAAAGTTAGGCATCATGCCTAACATGCCGCCCCCTTGCGATACGCAACATCGTTTACCTCCACCGATCGCCGACTGCTGAAAAGGAACGAAAAAAACATTTGCATTAAAACTAAACTTCACCTAGATCGCGTATTTCGCCAGCGTCGCGGGGGGCCGGGAGTCCTGCCCGACTTGCGCAGCATGCCACCTAAGCTAGGATCAAGGAACATTTATGATAAAGTATACGTGAATATTGCTTGCCATTAGATTACACATAATTCTTAAAATATATAGAATCCATAAAGTAATATGGAGTAGAAGGTCAGTAGTGCTGACACACGCCGAGGTCTCCGTTCCAGACTGGCAAAATTTTGTTTTCTCCTTTTGTTGGACGGAGAGGCCGAGGTCTCCGTTCCAGATTCGCAGTTTTTTTGGTTGGACGAAGAGGCCGAGGTCTCCGTTCCAGAATCGCAGGGTTTTTTTTGTATTTAGGTTTCCTGGGCGGGCGAAGAGGCGGTTTCCTTTCCAGCGTCTAACGTATCGTGTCGCTCCGGGCGACTGCTTTTTTTTGTGTTGGATAGTGAGACACCAGGGCGAGTGGTCGTGAGGTTGATTGGGTGATGATTATTAGTGCTTTCGGAATGGACGTGATTTCTACCAGCTTGACTGTCGATATTGAACAAAACCAGTAAGATTTGCGGTGTGTGGGAGGTTGGAACGGACGTGATTCCAAGCCACCCGCGAAAAATTACCTGTTTTGGTGATAAGCGTGGGAGTTGGGACGGACGTGATTTCCAGCCACCACCCAAATCATTGCGTATTTAAGTTAGTCAGTAGATATTTCATTATTCGTGTGAAAGAGAGTGTTTTTTTATTAAAAACCTATGTTTAGCAAACATAGATAAATAAATGCGAGTTTAAGCGGAGCGTAGAGGCCGACGAAATTATGCATTTAATTGTGTGCGACAGCTCATGAATAGAGAAAATCATAATTAAATTCGAAGCTCAACCCTCTGCACGTGCTGCTATGAAGTGGTTGAAAAAAATATCTGAAAATGTCTAGATGGTCTAACAGGAATTTAAAACAAATTTGACCAGCAGACGTGTATTATTTGCCATTCCCTGACATGAATTTTCCCGATTGGCGAGGCGTTCTCCACGACGTATTCTATCTGCACGTACCATTAGCATAAATGTGTGGTGGGTTTGTGGAGTGAATATTTATATATATATACCTTATGTATTTTGTGGTTGCACTAGTGCCGTAGAAAAAGTTGATTTTATCTCATGTCGCGAACTTTTTCATTTTGGGACTCTTTATTTCGGGACTCTGGGCTGTTTTTGTACCGAATCCTTAATCATGACTCTTGTGATGTTCGTTGTTGAAAACAACAAATCCTGCCCCAGTAAAAAACCAAGCAGTACCTAGGGCAAAAAAAAATCAAAAAAAAGAAAAAAAACATTTTTTTGTTTGTTTTTTGTAAGTGGGAGCATAATATTTTTAAATGGGGTTTTTGCCTTTATTTTTGTGCGTAAGTATGTTTTGGGACTGCCCGGTGCATCAGTATGGGTCAAAAAGCCGATCCCGATTTGGTTTCTCTTTGCGGATTTTCGGTACAAGTGTGCGTCATTTGATGCAGCACTAAAAAACACGTGCATGTACCTGCATGCACATGCATGTGGCGGTGATGGTGTGGGTGGCTATAAGTTAAAGTCGAGTATCGAATTGCAGAGTTGTATTAGGGGGATCGCAACCAGATGCGGAAAGTTAGGTATTCTGCCTAAACATGCCGCCCCCTTGCGATACGCAACATCGTTACCCCCCAACATTTGCATTAAAACCAAACTTAACCTAGATCGCGTATTTCGCCAGCTTCGCGGGTGGCCGGGAGTCCTGCCGACTTGCGCAGCATGCCACCTAAACTAGGATGAAAGGAACATTTATGATAAAGTATACGTGAATATTTCTTGCCATTTGATTATACATAATTATTAAATATATAGAATCAATAAAGTAATATGGAGTAGAAGTCAGTAGTGCGAGGCCGAGGTCTCCGTTCCAGACTGGCAAATTTTGTTTTCTCCTTTTGTTGGACGGAGAGGCCCAGGTCTCCTTTTCAGATTCGCAGTTTTTTGGTGGGACGAATAGGCCGAGGTCTCCGTTCCAGAATCGCAGTTTTTTTGTTGTTTAGGTTTTCCTGGGCGGGACGAAGAGGTTTCCGTTCCAGCGTCTAACGTATTCTGTCGCTCTTGGGCGACTGCTTTTTTTTGTTGGAGGAGGTGTGGCATGGTTTGGGTGATGATTATTAGTGCTGTCGGAATGGAAGTGATTTCGAGCAGCTAATTAATATTTAACAAAACTAGTAGATGCGGTGTGTGGGAGGTTGGAACGGACGTTATTCTAAGCCAACGCGCAAAATTACTTGTTTTGGAGATAAGCGTGGGAGGTTGGAACGGACGTGATTTCAAGCCAACCACCCAAATCATTGCGTATTTAAGTTAGTTAGTAGATATTTTATTATTGCGTGTGAAAAGAGTGTTATTTTATTAACAAACGTATGTTAACATACATAAATAAATCGAGTTAAGCGGAGCGTAGAGGCCGACGACTTTATGCATTTAATTGTGTGCGACAGCCCATGAATAGAGAAATCATAATTAAATCGAAGCTAAACCATCTGTATGTGCTGCTATGAAGTGGTTGAAAAAATATCTGAAAATGTCTAGATGGTCTAACAGGCATATTACAACAAATTTGACCAAGCAGGACGTGTATTATTAACATTCCCTGACGATTGGCGAGGCGTTCTCCACGACGTATTCTATCTGCACGTACCATTAGTCTAAATGTGTGGTGGGGTTTGTGGAGTGAATATTTATATATACACCTTATGTATTTTGTGGTTGCACTAGTGCCGTAGAAAAGTTGATATTTTTTTTAATCATGACTGTTTGTGATGTTTGTTGTTGAAACAACAAGTCCTGCCCCCAGCCAAAAAACCAAGCAGTACCGACGGCAAAAAAAAACAGAAAAACATTTTTTTTTGTTTTTTTAAGTGGGAGCATAATTATTTGAAATGAGGTTTTTGCCTTTATTTTTGTGCGTAAGTATGTTTTGGGACTGCCCGGTGCATCAGTATGGGTCCAAAAGCCGATCCCGAATTGGTTTCTCTTGCGGGTTTTCGGTACCAGTGTGCGTCATTTGATGCAGAACTAAAAACCACAGTCACACAATGTACATACGTTTGTATAAGTATACAACAGCCAGTGCAAGGACTTTACCGTATTGGTAGATTTACCAACTTTTTGACCCATTTTATTTCCTACTACTTCTGAAACTGAATATTGAGATCATTTGGTAAACGTATTTAATTGCCGAGCACATCCAAATTCATTATTAGGTGATATTAAAAAATTCAAAACAAGAGATTACTTTATTTATAAATTAAATATAGCAAATGTGCACGCAAATTTTCCCTGCGGTATATTCATTAGTTTCGGTCATAATTTTGAACGAAATAAAGCTTTAAGGAATGATAACTTGCCGAATTGGTTATTTTGTGGCAGTATCTTTGGTACATTAGGAACTTGATGGTGTAATTAGACGCTGCGGTAAATTTCGGAAGCATTTCAAGCTCACGCTTCACGAAAAAAATCCGCCTCATATAGGCATAAGTTATGTATATACAAATTAAAATATGCCTTTTGTTTCGTTTACATGTTTTTTAAAAAATGTTGTTTCCGTGAAATGTTCTTTTATTTAAATTCCAATAAAGCATAAATTGGTTGTACAAACATAAACGGTAGCTATTGCTTTCTTGGAAAAAAAAACAATCTACAAACTTCTAGCACTATTTCGTTTTTGTCTACCAACATTCTCTTTTACAAACGTCTGCGCACTGGTACAAGCATATACAGCGAACATTTATACATACCATGTATAGAATGAAAATTCCTCAGAATTGAAGCAAGTTGGTTGAAGTTGGTTAAAGTACGATGGCACATTTACAAAGGAAAGGGTAAGTATGAATTAATTTTATTAATGATAAAAATATTTCTTTTTATTTCATATTATTAATTAACTTTCTTTTATTTTCACGTTGCTGCCATGGTGATCCCGGAAGAGATGGAGCTAATAACTGATTTTTATCGTATTTTGTTGTTTATTGTAAGTACTGGCATCGCAAAGGGGTGCTCCAACTGCGGCGTCGGCCGCGCTGTCAGTTGTCACACGTTTGTGATACCCATTTATGCACTTATTAATGGATTTGTTTCTCTTTTTCTTTTCAGGAATAAGTTCCAGTTTAGTTAAATTTTTGGGTTAAAGTGCTGAAGGAAAAAATGAATTTCGCCTACAAGTATTCAACTTAATACTGGCGAAAAAGAAGGCAAATGATCAGCCTTAAATTTGATGTAATCGATGGCCCAGTAGGGCCTATTTAACGACAACTTAAACCATTTTAAACTAAATACTGAAATGTAAATATAGATAATTAATTACACGCTATCGCAGAGTGTGGAAAAATCACAAATGCCACCTTTCATCAAAAGCGCGTTTTTGCCTTCATTCACTTTACAATAAACTCGTGCACTTTTCTTTTGACTTGCCATGAATAAAAAAGCTAACACAGCTATTTTTTTGAAGTAAACACACATCAATGAGAAAATAAAAAGAAATAGTTAAAAATTTCTGGCCAAAAAGTGCCCACGACTTTACAGAGAAATGTTGACGCTCAAAAATAAAGTCGGGAAATAATTTTATGTTCCATACTATGATTTTTGGCCGCATTATCTGTAGATTGCCACGAAGCTAACGGCTTTGATGATTCAGCGGTATATAGAATCGATTTTGAGATGTCTGATTTTGATAAGGAGAAATATGGTTGCGTTATACCAATAGCTTAATACGTGAAAGAAAATTGCAATCTTATGAAGTAGTAAAAGCATATTATGATCGTATAATTGCCGTGAATCGTGAGCTAAATGGTGTTGTGGATGGTCCTTTTTTGGAGCATTAGACGAAGCAAAGGCTAGGTGGGCGTTGAAAGGGGTCAATCTCCGAAGAGAACTGCAACGAAAACCATTTCTTGGTGAACCATTCACTACTAAAGACAGTACAGAATTAGCAGGAAAATGGCACACGTTAGTTTTAGTTTCACGCCGATGGAACTTAGCTTGCAGGACGCAGATGTATACGTTTGCTGAAAGAAAGTGGTGCTATTATTTTTTCAACATCAAATGTACCCGAAGTGAATAATGGACTGAGCCGCGTAATAGGTTAATAGGGCAAACTAAAATCCCTATGTTTATAAACGTTCTGTTGGTGGTTGGTCTGGTGGTGAGGCAGCGCCAATTCGTGCTTGCTGTACCGCATTCGGTTTGGGTACTGACATTAGCGGTAGCATACGTATACCAGCTCTTCATTGTGGTATATTTGGGCATAAACAATAATCAAGTAATATCCGAGCCGAAAATGCTCACAAAATTGCTGTACCGATTCGCGTTTAGACGAGAAACGTGAATTTCAAACATTGCGTTATTTTTACATTCCTACAAATAAAATTATGCAATGTAATCCATTGGTTCTGAGGAACAAACGCTAGAGGAGAAGGTTCCAATGAGCCTGAATTTCGCCATTAACCGTGCTTCAACACCTATTTTTAAGTTCACGTTGCTCGTATAGAATAGAGGTATATTTGTCCTATGAAGTGTGCCATGGACAGCATGTTCGACAATCGCATGAGGAAGAGAAGGTAGAAATGTTAAATTCCAGGAATATTACTTGTGCAAAACGGTCAGAAGGAAAGAGTGATATACTTGCAAAAGAATGGAGAGAACACTAATAATCCATATTTTGAATTAGAAAGGACTGATGTACAACGTGTAACATTATTAATGCATCACGCGTTACACATGGCGCTTATTTGTCTGCCACATACAAGAAATATGATTTATTCCTTTAAAGAAATCTCATCGTGTCACTGTAAATTTTTATAATTACGTCATTAATATGTATGATACCCGCTTCATGCTGAAGAATCCAAAGAAGTATCTATTAAATGTTTTATTCGCCTATTGATATACACAAAAGCACTTAGCATATTTCGTCAGGAGCTCACCGAAATGCACTTAGCCGATGATGAATTACGATAACAAGGATGCGAAGCAGCAGCTTGCAATAAAATTGTATAAATGTTGACAAATTAGTACTTGAACTAATGATTGGTGCTGGTGTTGATGTACACATCAACATCAACTGTAGGAAACAACAACGACGCATTACCCTAACGCCTAAAGCACCCCTTACAGATTGACAGAAATAAAGGATTTTATTTCGGGCAAAAATTGTTTGACTGGAGGGACTTGTTTGTGGACTGGAGGTACTTGATGGTGGAAGAGTCCATAACGAGCATTCGTTGTGTGCGGACGTGTTTTCGATTGCTCGTT
>JARSSU010045967.1:0-26610 GCA_029619165.1 Eurosta solidaginis
GTTAGTGAATCGCACTACAGAGCGGATCCAGCGGTCAACTCTCACATTGGCTAGCGATTCTAATTGTGAACGAGGTGGTTTCAAGTCGTCCCAACCAACTTCAGCGCGCCAAATGTCTTAGAACCACATCTTCGATTTGACTATCACCGGAGCCAGTAACCCGAGAGGGTCCATAATGTGCTAGCGTCAGCAACGAATTCTCTCTTTGTTAAAGCGATAGGAGGGTTTCGTAAATTAACTGCGAACGTAATGTAGTCTTCCTCAGTATTCCAAACGATTCCCAATGCATTGACGTTTTTGTCATCGACAATATAATGCGAAATAGACTGAGATATGTTTGAAATACTCTCCCTAATCTCGGCGCAGTTCGTGGCCCATTTCCGCAGCTCGAAACCAGCCTCTTGAATAATTGTAGATACGTTCTGATGTATGGCCTTTAAGTCATCACTGCAGGACGCACCTGTCAGCAGATCATCCATGTAGAAATCCTGCGTAATTGCAGAAATGACTGGGTTGCATGGGTTGGACGAATCCTTAGCTGTCTGTTGTAACGATCTAACGGCTAAGTGAGATGCAGCCGCAACACCATATGTGACACGCAGCATCCGATAATCCCTTATAGGCGAGTTGGAATCGAAGCGCTACACAATGCGCTGAACGTGCTTCTTATCGACGCAAACTTGGCGCTACATTTTTGCTATGTCCGCAGTAATTGAATAACGGTACATTCCAAATCGCATCAATATCGAAACCAGATCTTGCTGTAGTTGTGGCCCGACATACAATGCGTCATTCAAAGAGTTGCCAGATGAAGTCTTTCCAGACGCGTTTGAAAACAACCTTCAATTTTGTGGTGATGCTAGATTCGTTTAAGACGGGATGATGCGGCATGTAGTATACATCCTTGGCGGGTTCGGGCGCAACTTCGATATGATTCATTTCAAGCAACTCGGTCATAAATTCGTTGTAACGCAACCATAAAGAGTTATCTTTGGAAAACCTACGCTCGATTCGCAACAGATTGCGAATGGCGAATTCTCGCGATTCGCCCAGTATAACATTGGGTTTAAGCGGTAGTTCAACTACCAACCTCCCATCAGGAGTGCGGTGGTGCGTGGTTTCAAAATGCTCTTCACAGATGCGTTCTTCTTGCGTGAAATACGATTTGCGTGGCGATTCTTCAAGCTCTCACAACCTAGTGAGCGCTCTTTCTATTTGCACGTCGCAGTGCAGCGCCTGTAGATTTATCGCGCGTGCCCTTTCTAGGCTACCGAACAACGTCCATCCAAAGACCGTTTGTGTGTTGGTGTGCCGGGTCGACCATTGCGAAGCTCCTCGCAGATCAATTCATCCATACAATCCATCCCAATTAACACGTCGATGCGGCCAGGCTTCCTATATTGAGGATCAGCTAAGAAGAGATCTTGAATGTGCGACCAATTGATGATATTAATTGGATGTGTTGGCAGCTCAGATGTAATTTTGGGTAAAATTAAAGCGTTGATAACATAACATTCATTGGAATAATGAGAAGCAAGGGATAAAGCAGGTTCACCCCTGCAGTGACCACTTTGAGCTGAACCGATACCAGTTACCGTTACGTTCGAAGATATGCGTGGTAACCCCAAGCGTTGTACGCATGACTCTGTAACAAAGAATTCGTGCGATCCGGAATCAAACAAAAGACGAGCGGTTTGCCAACGATCTGCGCTATTCCGAACTCTAACTAGAGCGGTAGCTAAGATGACAATGCAAAAATCGTATTTGTCGTCCGATTTGGCTCATATTTTGAACTTAAAATGCATACAAGAATAGAAAGCGACCTATGAAAAAAAATCGCCGCTAGGTGGCGCAAGGATCGAGATATTCACAAAAATCGTATTTGTGGTCCGATTTGGCTCATATTTGGAACACATAATACATACAAGAATGGAAAGCGGCCTATGAAAAAATCGTCCCTACACTCAGAGAAAAACGCCGTTCTAAAATCCAGCACCACCGGACTCAATTCAAGCTTTTCATGTTCTTACTTTTTTGTTCTTGAAAAACGAACGACCTGTTCTCAAAACAACAACCTTGTTCTTGAACTGACAACAATTTTCTTGAAAAGAGAACGGCTGGTCTTAAAATATGAACAAATGTTCTATTAATGAGAACAATGTTCTTAAATTAATTTGTTTTGGTATTAATATTTTTTATTAATGACAAATAAATTATTTATTAATAAAAAAAAATAAATGATGGGTACCTACTTGAAAAAATTACCTTCCCCACTCCCCCAAAGATCAAGCACAAACCGTTCTTGAACTAACACCGAAAAATGTTAAATCGACCACAAATTGTTCTCGAAGCGTGAGAACGCAACATCTTAAATCAAGTCCAAGTAGTGCTTGAAATGAGCACAGAAGGTTCACACATCAATACCAAAGTGGTCATAAAATACAAACGGTGTGCTTGGAAAAACTGTTCTTAAAACAAGCCCATCGGTCACGAGTTAAGAAAAAACGTACTTAACAGACTTTTGTCAACGAATGTTCCTAATTTTGAACTTGTTTCGTTCGTTTTAGAACGATTTTTTCTCTGAGTGTAGGTGGCGCAAGGATTGAGATATTAACAAAAATGGTATGTGTGGTCCGATTTCGCTCATATTTGGAACGCAGAATACATACAGGAATAGAAGGCGATCTATGAAAAAAATCGCCGCTCGGTGGCGCAAGGATCGAGATATTCACAAAAAAACGTATTTGTGGTCCGATTTGGCTCATATTTGGAACACATAATACATACAAGAATGGAAAGCCACCTATGAAAAAATCGTCCCTAGGTGGCGCAAGGATCGAGATATTCACAAAAATGGTATTTGCGGTCTGATTTGGCTCATATTTGGAACACATAATACATAAAAGAATAGAAAGCGACCTATGAACAAAAATCGCAGCTAGGTGGCGCATTGATCGAGATATTCACAAAAATCGTATTTGTGGTCCGATTTGGCTCATATTTGGAACACATAATACATACAAGAATAAAAAGCGAGCTATGAACAAAAATCGCAGCTAGGTGGCGCATTGATCGAGATATTCACAAAAATCGTATGTGTGGTCCGATTTGGCTCATATTTGGAACACATAATACATACAAGAATATAAGGCGACCTATGAAAAAATCGCCGCTAGGTGACGCAAGGATCGAGATATTCACAAAAATTGTATTTGTGGTCCGATTTGGTCCATATTTGGAACAAATATTACATACAGTCCGGTAGAAGTGACATCAAAATATTTTGGAGTTGGAGGAGGGACAAGCGTGGCGCAGAGTTGAGTAAAGTCTTTGGAAGGATTATGTATTGAGGACTTAGATTGTAACAAATTGTCAGGAAAGGGTCCCTTGTAATAATGAGTCACTAAATGAACTAAATGGAATGAGAAATAATAGGCAATTAAATAAAGACTAAAAACTTGAAAGTAAAATAATTTAAAAAAAATTTTTTTAAGTTAAACGGTTTTATTGAATACAATACTTACATGAAATAATAATAATACTAAAAGCTAGAAAATAATTAGGTAGGTCCTAGGTACTAGTCATCACACTCCTCATCAATCTAGGGCGTTGATCAGACAATTAAATAAAAGCATTGGACAAGTAAAATTTCTATTGATAGTCATATATAAGACCAACTGAACCATAATCCGGTTAAGCTACTCCTCACATTTTTAGAAATTTAACGCGCCCAACGCTTTTATTTAATTGTCTGATCAACGCTCTATATTGATGATGAGTGTGATTACTAGTACCTAGGACCTACCTAATTATTTTCTAGCTTTTGGTATTATTATTATTTCATGTAAGTATTGTTTTCAGTAAAACCGTTTAACTTAAAATCTTTTTTAAAGTACTTTATTCATTTTTTTGGCGATGGACCTATAGCGTTAGTGAATGTTGGGATTCGGGCTGATCCAAGTCTGAGGGAAAATTGACAGTTTAGTGACATCGCATAAGCTTTAACAAAAATTTACTTGAGTAGGCACTGCAAAAATTTTACGGAAATTATAAATTTTCTAAAAGAAACCGTTCACCAATTTTTTCACCAAATTTAAAATTTGTAAACCACCCTCACAAAAGTAATCAGGCCTGTTCTGAATTCCGACTCGTTTTGAAAAGTAAAACGAGGCTGATTCCGAGTCGATTCCTTTTTGGTGTTCTAAATTCCGATTGAAACAAATCGTTTCGAAGTCGATTTCGAATCGTTTTCATTTCGAGTCGATAATCAAGCGAAACAGCTGTTTTTATTTATTTTGGGTTTAATTAAATTAAAATTGTGCAAAAATTTGAACAAAATGCCAGCGCCAATGCATAGGCAAGAAGACGTGCAATTGTGCATAAAAATCGCAAAAATCGATCGATCGAAATTGAGAACACGCCGGTTTCATTTCGACCAGAATCGCTTTGTTTAGCTTGAAAAATTTTTGATAGGAATTTTCAAATTAAGATTTGTTACACTAAATGAACAAATAGTCCAGCAAAAAGTTGTTATATATCTTCCAAATAAAATGAATAATTTAATAAAACTAATTTGTGGGAACAATAATGTAATTATCTATGCTTAATAGGCTAATTACTTTCGATTCCGACTGCTCAGAGGCAAAACTTTTCAAATCGACCAAGTCTGGTCGGAATCGATATTCAGAACACCAATCCATTTCGATTCCGAATAAATTGGTCGGAATCGAAATCCAGAACAGGCCCGAATGTCTCTTACATCCACCCTCACACATGTATTAGCAGGCAAGTATAGTAAAAAATTGCCCTATTATTTTAAGCTTGTTTTTTATTAAAAAGCAGATTTTTTAAGACCTTGTTATTTCAATTTGCGTTAAAAAGGAAAAAGGGAACGAACTCAGAAGCCCGGAAAAAGGAGTTACTTTTCTCCCACAAATCACACACATACGATTGCGCATTCACGAGTTGAAACTTTCTTCGTTTTGCGCATCTACGTCAAAGTTGACTGCTTGAGCGAATGAAAGAAAGAGGGGAAAAACAAGAGCTAAAGGAAAATGACGTAAAAATTGCCCATAGAAAACAGCAGATCTTTTGTTTACATGCGCAATTCGCAATCTTCTGTGTGTGATTTGTGCTTTTCTCCTGTATACATTGGATATATAAATCTGATACTAGACTTCAACTTCCATCCCTAGAACTTGTTCAATTAAGTGGTATTTGCTCGTGTTGTTATTAAGACCATTGTGAATGATGACTAAGTGTGATATCTTCTGCATAGACGTCAAGATTCCAAAGTGATTGGATCACCTGATTTGTAATTGACTATCGCTGTCTCATTCTGTATCTCTTTCTATCACCCGCTGAAGATAGGCGCCGCCATATTGAACACCCTGTCAAAACGCTAAAAAGTAGCCATATTGAACATCCTGTCAGGCAGTTGACAGATAAGATATCACACTTAGTCATCATTCACAATGATTAAGATATCGAGTCCCAAAGTTATTTTGTAATCCCGGGATTTAGGAACTCGAATATGACAATCCCGGGAACCCGCGATTTTTCGGAATCATCCAGAGACTGTTAACTAATTTTTTCAAAAATAATTGCGCAACGCATGGTTTAATTATTAAAGGTTACCCATGTAGCCCTAGACCATCCTGTGCTCTTCACATACCAAGCTCCCAAGTCGCTCCTAAAAATGAAAAGTATAATTCCTTTCAAACTCCTTTCTGAATAATGAACAAAACTTTAAAACAGTATTGAAAGTTTTAATTTTCAGAAAAAAAATGTTAATTGGATGCACTTTTTTGGTTTTGATAGTTTCTTTTGTAACATTCGTGATAAATTGAAATTTTTTTGCTGTAAATTTTGGGTAAATTACAAATAAAAACGCAATTTTGTAACAATGCTGATTAATTGAGCTTTATATTTATTTGCAGATGCCACAAATAAGCCTAAATCCTGGTTGCTATGCTTCCCGTATGCTAAAGACCCGCAAGTAGAGAACGAGGTGCTGTTTTGGTATACTTTCTTGCTGCTGGTCAATAAGGTTGTTCGGTACTCTTTTGAAAACATTTGATTCAGCCGATTGAACCTTCTGATCTCATTAACGTAGTACTAAGCAACTTCCGGAAGTCCGGGTGTGTGTTACTGCCAATAGTTTGAAGCCTAGCGTGTGCTGAAGCTGGGCATAGCTAAAGGTAGTGCCTAACTGTTTCTTTGAATCTCTCCTCGCCGCAGCTCATGCCAATGCTGTAAAAAGGGATATCCTTACTTTTTCATGCAGGCCAGAGACCAGTGATTGTGGCAATGATCCTAAAGATTTATTTTCTTAAATGATGCATCCGACTACCTAAGCTGCATCCAGCAGTCCCTGTTTGCGTAGTTAGCTACTGCCTGAAGCGACCTCTTGCAGCTGCTGGCGGTCTTAGACGAAGTGATGGGGAAGTTAAGTGTCATGAGCGCTGCTTGAATAAATGCTCAGATGTCTTATTATGTACCTATTTATTATTTCATTTGAAAGCTTTTGAAACGCATTTTTCTTCGAATAGAATTACAGGATAAGACCCCAGGACTTCTGCTTGGAAGATACTAGCCGAGTTTGAAAGACGGGCTGACAGCGACAGCTAAAGTTGCTGAGAAGTCTTCAGCTCCAACACCGCGGTCAATATATCCCTCTTAGGATTTATTTAAGAAGCGTTATGCACATCATCGGAAAATGATGATAGCAACTCAGTTTCAAATGTGACTAACAGGTTGTTTACTACGGCCAGATTCTCTAAAAAATCCCTTTGCTAAAGCTTTATCAATCATCGTGTCTCAAAGGGAATGACAAGATTAAAAAGTTGCAAGTAAAATCTTGTAGTGGCAAATTTCCTAAACGTGATTTGGTGCTTCACTATATTCCATTATTAGCTTTATTTGTTACTCTCTATGTCCATCCGAGTTAGAAGGCTCATTTGCCGGTATGCAAGTGGGCCTAAGCTTACTAGTTCATTGTATAAAACTAAAAATTTATACCTTATTTTAAGGTAATCCTTCACACTACTTTGCATATATTTTTCTCGAATTTGTGATATTTTGAAAAAGGGGATTTAATTTCTCCCCCTTCTCCTCTCCTTCTAAAAAACAGCCATGAGTGCGGAGTGTCACAATTTTAAAAAACCTTGTATAATTGAATCATGTGCGCAACGTATAAATAGTAGTTTAAGAATAAAACATTAAAGCAAAAATCTTAGTCTTGGAAGCTTGGCTAACATTGAAAATATTCGCCGTTTCCTAGACAAAATGTACAACACTCAGATACCCCACGACTTAATCAAGAAACATCCTTTCTATATGATGCTACATTTATCGCCATAAGTTAAATCTAAAATGTATGTTTAATGCACTCAAACTGCTGGGCACAAACAATTTTTTTTTAAAGGTTAAGGTTTTATTTAGCTTGACTATGTCTAGCGTTGTTTACGAATATTGTAATTGAAATTTAAGTAACTTCCCGATAACCTAGAAGCTTAAAACTTGGAATATAGTTCTGGACCCGATGGTAATGCAATAAAAAGAAAAACAATCCGCTAGATTGCGCGTCGATCAATATATTTAAAAAAAATCGTATTTTGGGTCCGATTGGGTTCGAGATATTTAAAAACATTATATTTGTAGTCCGATTTAGCTCTTATTTGGAATACATATTACATAAGGGTCCCTATTCAGTAACTGTGAGTTTTAAAATGTACACTTTTTCTTCATATAATTTGTATGAAAGAAAAATGTACATTTCAAAACTCATACTTACTGAATAGGGCCTCAGGAATAAAAAGCGACCCATGAAAAAAATTGCCGCCAGATGGCGTAAGGATCGAGATATTTAAAAAGGAGGATATTGCAGAGGAGGAACGCACACTCTCTAGGGAAATGCGAGTCACTCTAGCTCAAATTCGATCTGGATACTGTAACAAGTTAAACTCTATCCTATCCTATCCTATCCAGAATCAGCCCTGACATACAGAATGTATGCCCTGCTTGCTTTGTGTCCCCACATGACACCAACCATCTTTTCAATTGTAATGTGGAACCAACGCCTCTAACACCCCTCTCATTATGGTTCACACCTGTTGAAACAGCAATTTTCCTTGGACTCCCGTTAAGGCTTGGTTTCCTCGGAAAGCGGTGCCCCCTTTATTACGAGCGCCAAAGAACGCCCGGTATACTCACCGTTTTCAGCGGCACCGCTTTGTTAGAAACTACGAACACTTCCGGCAGACGATCCACAAAATTTTATTTTACATATTTCCTTTTATTTTAGTTTTTCACCTTATTTTTTTAATTGTACATACAAAAATAAAACATGTTCAAAAAAATTAAAATTCAAGAATATTGTTTATTTTATAATTATTTGACAAAATGTTTACCGCTTTGACAATTGCGGTGACAAAAAACGGTGATGAACGAGTTTCTACCGTCATGACGCCCGTAATATTTTATGCCCTGCCACTATATTACGTTACGGTGAACTTCACCGTCTTCTTAGTTTACACATAATTACTTTTTACACTGCAACAATGTTGACAACATACTCTACGGCTATGTAACGGCCGCTAAATATCGGCACCGCTTTCGAGGAAACCAAGCCTTTAGAGGATATTGATGACAATTTGTGACTGGATGGGGCGAAGCCCTGCTACAACAACAACAACATATATTCAAAAAGTATTATTTGTGGTCCGATTTGGCTCATATTTGGAACACATATTTCATACGGGAATAAAAAGCGACCTATATATTTCAAAAATCGGATTTTCTCTGTTCGAGTTTTTTTATTTCACCTTAGGAATACGGCTGTTTGTAGCGTAAATAAGCCTAAAATAATACGTTACTATAAGGTAAATGATGTACTATATTTTGGCGAATATTCACCCCTATTCTGCATTTCGACTTGGATTGGAATTTTTTCGATTTGGCAACTTTGGTATTCTGTGTTCCAATCTCCTTCGATCCAACTTCGAATCGTTCGATTTTGTGTATTCTGCATTTCGATCGTAGTTCCGTTTTTCTAAAGTGGCGGAAAAATATTTTCTTTTTATTTTTTTATTAATTTATAACAGAATTTTAACAAAAATGTAAGTAAAACTTGTTGAGAAACGTAAAAAGCAGATGGTGATTGTTTTTTATATGTTTCCAACACAAGTGCAGTATGAGACGTTTGCTAATTTAATGGCAACAAAGCGGGATATGATGACTCCTGGGAAGCCATCCTTCGCATAAAATTATTGCTTCGCTTGTATTTTCTCCTCTTCTCTTTGTTCAAATGTTATCCACTGAGGGCATAATTATGGCTGCATTACATCCAGAAACGTAGACAGTGACTTTCCACTGTTGACTCTCCCATTCCTATATTATAATCCGCCCCTTTTCTATGCTGGTAACTGCCTTCTGCAAAAGATCTCAAAGCAGCTACTACAATATTAAGAGCAGATGTCGGTGCCGAAGTCCGTGGACGATTTTGCCCCGCAAAAGTATCTAACACATACTTGAAAGCATCCTTATTAAGTCGAAAGTTTTTTTGAACCTAAATAAGAAAATAAGTCATTCAACTTTACCTCCTTTAAGTTCAATTTCTTACAATTCGTCACTCATCTCAAATGGATTACACAAATCTCGCAATATTTGCCTTTCCATTCTCGCCTGGCTATTTTCGTATGCGTTGCTTTCCAACTCCACAAATAATGCCGCTGCTATTGATTCCAGTATAATAGACAGCTATAATTTGTGTCTGTTCCTTGGGTCCAGTTATATGCCAAAGTAAGCTGCCGGAGTAGAGGAAGGTGAAGCGAAAACGTAAACAATCCTTGCGGAAAGAATACATAAATCTTCATAAAGTATTTTAGGCCAGTGCAATGAAATAGGCATCCATAAAATTCAGAAAATGTGAACTATATTCGTGCAGGAATCCGTTTTAACAAAACTTGGTGGCCACGGCAGGGAATTGGCCAAAAGAATGACAAAAACACACATACAATTATGAAAGCACTTCACTCAAAAAAGACACTGCGACAATATATTCTATTGCTTTTTTTTGTACAAAATGGCGTGGATAACAAAATATAAACGTTTTTCAGTGTTTTTTACAAATTTTCTTTAATTTATTTTTTTCCAATGTTCACACATTTCGTTCAAACAGCTGATTTCGAAAAATCATTTGCTCTTCCTCTTCTCGTTACGATTCCGTCGTAATGCAGAATATTAACTTCGATTAAAGCGGGAGTCATTGGTGCCGTATGTCGTATCGCTGTAGTCGTATCCCTAACGTAATCAGCTGTTTATCGTTACGACGGTAAACCAAAAACCATTGGTTGGCTACGATACGGTTACGACCTTAGCGGCACCAATATCGATTGCATTGATTCTCATAAGGTTGGTCGAATCAGCTGTTAAAAGGTTACCGATACGGTTACCGATAAAGCACCAATGTCTCCAGCTTAAGCGGAGCGTAGAACGGTTTCGATACAACACTATGGTGCTAGTAAATAAACTCACAACAACAGCAAAGCAAACAACCACACAAACATGTAAACAGCAAAGCTAAGAGCCAGAAAATATTTTACATTCATACATACAGTCAGCAGCTATAAGCGAAGAAGAAAGATAAAAATGCACACATTATCGAGCCCTTCCCGCAATTTAAGTGTAACCAAAAAAATACAGATATTAGTTTTTTTGCTGAAAACCGATAGTTTTGCATGATTTGAATCATCTCACAAATTTTTATAATAGAGAATAGTACCGTTATCAAGCTAAATAAAAAAGAAATTTTAGTGTAAGTGAATTTTGAGTTTTGTTTACTTTTTTTGGTGCCCGCAAATTTCTACTTATCTCAAAAGTGCTTCTCTGTGGTATCTTACGAGTAATGTTTATTTTCACTTTTATCGTGTATATTTATATTGTTCGCAAAAAGCACTTGTTGCAATTATACTGTATATGCATGATTTAAGCAACCATTTTGCAAGAAGAAAAAAATATGGCTGAAAACGAAAATATATATTTTAGTTTGATACAAATAATTTCTGCTTAAGTTCGTGAAATTCAATAAAAATGTTTTATTATTTTAATATGGAGCTTTTATAAAATAAGGTGATTAATTATTTTATATTATCTTTAAAATAAAATAAAAAAACTGCGTTTTTATACCAATGAACGACCAAGAATAACTCACAGGTGCCATATAGCGATACTGAGTCTGAAAAGACATATTCTGGGGAATAAGAAAACGAGATATGCGTTGGAACAAGAGGGTACAAGAAGAAATGAAAACTTCCTAAAAGACTTCGGGGTAAAAAACGAAAGCTGTATGAAGTTAAACCAAATCCCTGCGTGGAAAATGTGGAAACAAGTGTTGTGAAAAGCTTAGTGAGCAAGATCGGTTGGTGCTAAATGAACACTTTTGGGGCTTAGTGAGCAAGATCGGTTGGTGCTAAATGAACACTTTTGGGGCTTAGGCAACAAGATACAACAAAGAGATTGGATTCTATCGTGCATGACCCGGAAATGCGTTCAAAGGAGAACATCATATAGCCTTAAAAAACAGTGGAGCTATGCATATTTCATACATAATATATTTCATTACCTATAACGAAAAGCGTTTTAAAGTTTTTACTGAAAACACTTAATATTTCCCAAAACACGTTAATATGTGTTAGAAAAAAACATAACTCTTCAAATACCTCTTGCCTGACCAAAAAAAGACCTCCTCCCCATAATAAGTCTGACGAAATAAATGTGGCTCTTTTGAAATTATTCATTGAACACCTACCAGCAGTTCGTTCTCACTATTGTAGGAACAAAAGTACTAAATTATATCTTCCACAGTACTTTCGAAACGTGCCAACTTTGTATAGGTGTTACACGCAGCACTTGATAAATACAAAGGAGCAGGCTAAGTTATCCCTTAGAGTTTTTCGTACCATTTTCAAAAATGAATACCATATAGGCTTCCATTTGCCAAAAAAGGACAAACGCATTATTTGTGAAAAGTATAAGAATTCGGACAGAGAAGCACAAAACCTTTTACAACAAACTGAGCAACATAAAATGCACATACGGGACAGAGATAAATCAAAAGAAATTTTCTTAGAGGACCAAAGAAAAAGCAAAGAGAATGGGACGTATATCTCCGCCAGCTTCGACCTTCAGAAAGTATTGAATACACCACACGGAAAAAGCGTAAACCTTTTCTGTTCAAGAAAATATGCTTTTTATAATGAAAGCGTTTACGAAAACGGCACAAGAATGGGTTATTGCTTTTTATGGGGTGAATTGGATGGAAAACGTTTCCAGTGCAATTTTCCAATACTTAAATATCGTGGATGAAAGGGGGACTGTCTGCAGATCAGAAGTTATTTCAGATAAACACGCATATAAATAGAAGGTAAACGTGAAATAAATGAAAAGCTATTCGAGAAGGCTATTCGTGAAAAGTCTAGACCCCTAGGATAAATAGGCAAACAGGGCAACTCAGCGCAAGCTGAGGAATAATCAATTAGATGATTTAAACCCGTTGTAATTGAAGTACGAACATTTTGCTATACTGAATATTTGAGTTATTTATTCTACAGTTCAGCGGTTCGAAATATAACAGGAGCTGTGGAGATATCGAGGATTTCTTAAAACTCGCTACAATCTGTGTCAGAAGAGTAATTGTTGAATAGATTCCAGATAACAACAAGGACATGGCAAACTTAAGTGATTTTTAGATCCAGTAGTTCAAAAGGGAGTTGGAAAACCGTGGGTTGAATGCAACCGTCAATAAATCCGAACTACAAACACGACTACGAAAGGCAATAGAATCAGAAGATATCAACGTGGAATAGAATATCTTTAATCCTGATAGCGATGAGACATTAACGAAAACGGAAGAGAAGAACGAAAACTCGTATACAGTCGCAAGCGGGGAGACTAATGCAATATTGGCTTTGTTGACTCAGATCTCCACAAAAATGGAAAAATGGGATCGCAGGAGAAAGGTAAACCATCCAAGATTGAAGCACAGAAAACACAAATCTCATCACAGCTGCAAGAACAAAAGACATAAGTGATCTCAACTGAAAGAACAAGAGCATAACATTACAAGCACAAGAAGCACGTATATCATCAAAACTCAAGGGCGTTGAGCACGTGGACGGAAAAATAATGCAGCTTGAGGAAAACATCGAGGCCGAGGTGGATGATTTGAGAGGTCGTATCTAGAAGTTGCTACTTAATCGCCCAGTTCCTTCAGCAGTACTTCGAAGGTAAAAACTCCATCCTTTGACGGTTCTGTTGCTTTCTAGGCCTTTAAGCTACAGTTTGAGAAGACCGCAATAGTGAACAACTGGAATGCTGCATTTAAAGTTGCTGCACTATTCGTGGCATTGAAAGATCCTGCTGCTGAAATCTTCCAGAATATTTCCGAGGGAGAGCGGAACAACCTTGAAACATTGATGGCCGCTCTAGAGCGGCGATACGGAAGCGAACATAGGAAGCAGATACACCAAATTGAACTTCAGAGCCGCATCCAGAAGGCTAATGAAATATTGCAGGAGTTTACGTCGGACATCGAGGTATTGGGATTGGAAATATTGGAAGCACTAAAAGGATCGCAAGAGCGTAGTTACACAGTAATCAAATGTTTCAATTTCGCGAAGCCAGGTGATATTGTACGTCATTGCGGCCGCGACCCTAGTGGTTCCAACAATGTAGGTAGTCTTGGGCACAAAGCTGGAGGAGATGAGCTAGAACGAGCCAGATGCAAGGGCCGAGAACTTGTACCAGCTATTGAATGCCCCATTATATCTGTATCACAATTCGGAAGAAAATCGAGCAGTCTTGTCGTCGGAGGATATTTGCATAGCAAGGAGCGTTAACTGACTATAGATACTGGCGCATCTCACTCCATTATCCGGTCTGATTTGGACAACAGGAGAGTAAAGCCAATACAAGTTGCGACAAACAAATATGTACTGGTGGGAATTGATTACTTTAGCAAATACCCGATACCAAATCAAGGAGCGGCAACCATAGCAGAATTGTTTACAAACAATTGCACCAATGGAGTGACATTCCGACCTAGGAATACATTTTTAATCGAGTGTATTCCAAGAAATGTGTAAGATATTAAGCATTCGGGAAAAACTGCACTGCATCCTTAGGCCTATGATATGGTGGATCGATTTAATATGTCCTTGGAAAACACCTAAGGAAGGTAGTGGATAAATTCCATAAAGATACACACATACCCTTTTTTTGACGATATATCAATCGGAAATACATGAGACAACGGGTCAGACTTTTCGGCAATTACCATCGACCGTCAGCTTGAAGTTTGGTAGAAGTAAATGGGGAAGAAGGAAGAAATGCCAAGAAGTCCACTGGTGTCTTGGGGAAAGAGATGAGAGAAATACACAATCTTGTCGAACAACACATCGGGATTATGAGTGACAAGATGAAACACAGGTACGACAAATGAAAAAATTTCGAAAGATATCTGGAAGGTAATTTTAGTCCTGTTGTATTACCCAAAACTCAAGAAAATTTGTGTCACCGAATTGGGAAGCCCTTTACAAAGTTGTAAACGACGTACCACGGAATAAAACAATGGTGGTTCATTTGTAGATGCTGGCAGCATTTAGATTGGACGGGGCAGTGGGTGTCAAACATATATATTCTGTGCTGGCCGATGTACATGGTCAGAGGGACTAGTAGTATACATTTTAGTTCTACTCGTCTGCTTGTGCCTAAAAAAGGAGGGGAAGACGGTGGCATGACTGGTGCACCTCGAGCGGCCCGTGCCAGCTGGACTTTTTGTGACTTGCTGAGCAGCATTGCTGGTGGAACTTAGTGGGGGAGCGCTTAGGCGGAAACTGCGAGACGCTGTAGGACTGTACTAGCAAAGTTCCACAAAAGTTTTATAGAATGGGATCTAGCCCAAACCACCCGGTTCGATGCAACCATCTTTTGTACGTTTTACACTTAGAGGAGAGTGACCGTCCTAAATAAATTCTATTCCGGCAAACACGGCAAAAAACCTTTTATTATTAACTATTATTATTGATTTATTATTACGCGTTTAAGCCTAAAACTTAGATAATTACAATTTATAGTACATTTTATAAAAAGTAGGATTTCTAAAATTTGGGCTTTCGGATGCATGAGATTCCGATCAGCACAGGAACTGGCGGTCCCAACGGACGAGTCCCTGGAGTCATCTTAATGGGAGGTTGGAAAGAACGTGTTTCTCAATCCTGCCCTACTCCACAACTTAAGATTACACAGTTTTAGTATTTATGCTGTCGGAAAGCATTTGATTCCGATCAATACAAGAGCTAGCAGCTCAGCAGAATGAGCCACTCTTATCGGACGATTGGAAAGGACGTGTTTTCCAATCCTCCCTGTACCAGCTTTATATAAACATAATTAATTATAATATATTATTGTTTTATTATTTCTGTAGAAATAGACGTGATTCTCATGAACACTCCAACTGTTTGTCTGAAACGATGTTTTCGGGAACTCTGTTTTGCAAGCGATATATTTGAGCTGATGCATAAGGTTCCTCTGTTTGGATTGCCCATGCACGCTTATTAGGTTCAAAACATTTCTGGTGCAAGAAGAGTAGGGCCTGGGGCACATATCAAATATAAGGATGGACTGTAGGGCTCAGTCTGAAACATCTTTTTAACAAATGTTAGTTGACTTGAACACAAAGGTGGTTGCCCTAATATGGATCTTACTCCTTCTAATTATGGACTAGCTAGCACTATCGTTGGCTTAGGTGTAGGCTTCCCTATTATTTTCAATAAATAAATACCAGTAGGTTACTGTAAAAAGATATCCTGCCAACCTGAACTAAGTTTTGTTTACTTATGAAGTCGATTTTGTAATCAAACATTTCCAGTACAATCAGAAGCTTTTGAACGAAATATTATCCCTTATCTATATATGAAAGAGAGCGGATGGTTTAATAAGTAAACGTAAGTGCATTGTCACATACAAGTGCATATGTCTGTTTATATGTGGCTGTACATGATATACAAAAGTACATAAATATCTAAAAATCGGTTTTCCGTAATCCTTATTGTGTGGTCCATTTTTCAGCTAAGTCAACTGGTCTGATGATCCATTGTGTGGAAGCGATTTATATATCCTTAACTCGAAGTGCAACAAATGAAAGGCAGAAAAAGAAAGGAAAGAAAAATATATGTCATACGTTTCAAGGAATCAAACCGATTCACTTAACGGTTTCGGGATCGCTCTTTGAAATCTCGGTTCTCTCAATAAAATGATGAAAATAAAAAATAAATACAAAGTGCGATATACCTCCGAGGAGATTTAGGACGAGCTTCTCTTACAGCTTGCGTTGTACTATTTTCTACCTTTACCGACTTTCTTGCAGATTTCGAACGGCACATGAACTTTCGTTAATAACCGTTTGATGGAAGAAATACACTCGGGTGTCTCATTTTGCTTTTCCGTTGACCCCGACTTTGGTGGGGTAGCGACCCGCTACCCACATGCCCGCGGCGGAAGCCAAAAAGATGGAATTTGAATAAAAAAATTGATAGGCCATTTAATTCAAACTGTAACGATGTAGAGACCAGAGTTAAGAAAGCTTCGGATACTTTGTTTCTGCTGTCGGGTGCATTGGGCAATGCTGGATGTGCTTGCCAAGGGAATGAGATAGCAGCGAAGTTAATACTATTCTATGGCCTATTGGTCCGATATACTTAGTAGACATTGCAGTAAATATCGAAAGAAAAATGGAGAGAGCAATGAAACGCCTTGAGAAGATGATGAACCCGTAAATCGATGATGATGGAAATAATGTGGTGTAGCATTATGCATGGTGCTTATGTCAATACATTTGCATAATGCTCTACTACGCCAATGCACTTTCTATGCAGATCACACACAGTCATATTGCATTCACATTACAATATCGACCTAAATACATTACGTTTACCCCAACGCAGCGGGAGTTCAACATCACATACTAATGCCGACAGCAAGACCATATCCGTTACATTTCTACTGGCGCATTGACCAATTCGTTAATAGCATGACCGAGCGTCAATGACAATTTGCAATGTGCCTGCCAAAATATTTCTACTAAAGAAAGACTTTTCTCTAATAAAGTCAATCACTTTTTAACGCTACACATCGGCGTTCCTCTATTATTTATTTAACGTTTTTACAGTGGCCCCACCTGAATATGCTGAGGTCAGAACAGCAATAACCAGATTAAAAAGCAAGACCGCGGGCGCTAATGGATTGCGTGCGGAGCTATTCAGATACTGCGGCGAGGATTTGGTATGCAAAGATGGTCGGACTGGTGCATACCAGACGATGGAACCTACGTGCTCTTTGTCCACTTCACAAGAAGGGGAATCAGCCTGCTTAGTCCTCGTAAAAGAGAATCAAGCTCTATAAGTCACTTATCGTACCCGTCCTGCTATATATGGTGCAGATGCATGGACCATGACTGCATCTGATAAGGCGGCTCTGGGAGTGTTCGAGAGAAAACTCCTTCGATAGATTAATGGGCCTCTAGGGGTCGACGACACCGAGTACCGGAAAAGATTTAATGACGACGAGATTTATGCAGACATCACGATGGTACAGTGAATTAAAACATAGCGGTTATGGCTAGGCCATGCTTTGCAAATGAAAGATTATGCTTCGCTAAGAAATTATTTTATCGAAACCCGACCGCTGGGAGAACCGTAAGACAAACGATTCGAATTCTCTTGGTGTTACCAATTTGCGCCAGTTAGCATAACAACGAAGCGATAGCCATAACAGTTTAAACAGTTAGCGTACATTAAGTATGTAGTTAAGATAGCTTTAGTTGGCATTAGAGGGACAACTGCTATTGGTTGGTTGGTAGCTTTGCTCCTGGTTAGAATGCATCGGATCTCATTTGTGCACGAGACGCCTTTTTAACGCGATTCTCATGAAATCATCTTATAGACTCTTTGAGGTCGGAACGTACGAGCGTACCATAATTGGTAGTTTAACCTCGATGGTTACCGTTTATTTACATCCCACTTGATCGTAGCTCCTGCACACATCGTGCGTTTTGATCTACTGAGAGTACTTTCTACTCTCTTCTTGTCGTAATCGGACACGTTTACTTGGTGATTTCACAGCTATCCGTAATTACCAATGTCTTATAATATTTTTGCTTTTTTTGTTGTAAGTGAATCATGCATGGTGACAGTCTCAGTAGCATTTAAGTGAGTCCCAGCCTTTTATAATTCATCCGCTTTCTCAAAATACTTAATACATTAACGCGGATGAGTGTGATTGACGTGGACATGGCTGCCGTGCGCAGCATATTCTTCATGTTATTCACAACTTTGGAGGATTTGAAATGGGAGTTCAGCGCGTGAAGCATTTCTTTCGCCAGGCGCCCGTCACCTATTTAGCTTTCAACAGAAGCCCTTTTGATCTGAGTTTCGGAACGGAATGAAAATGTGACCTTAAGATGATCGAGAAAGTTCTTGATTCGACACCAGCAGTCCATTTGGGGCTCATCCCTAATTGTTCCTCAGGTAATATGTCACTGGTGTCAGCCAGGACGGGTGTAGTGTCTCTCCACGTGACACCAACCATCTCTTCAATTTTTGTGTGAAAACAACCCTTCTAATAACAATTATCCATAAGTTTCAACTCTGTTGAATTAGCCGATTTACTTGGATTATCGTTAAAGGACTTCAATGACAATTTGGGTGATAATATTGTCACGGAGTATTAGCATCACTAAGCTACACCATCACTAGGGCGATGCTCAGGCCATGCTAAGCGATATTTACGTCAATAATCAAATCATGTATACACATATATAAGGCAGCCGAGAGATGTCACACACAGATGCATTTACTTATACGCCTATGTGTGCGCGAGAGACTGTAAACAACAAACATTCACATCAATAATTCAATCATTATGTATCTACATAAACGAATAAATAATTGCGTCTACACATATGTACCATGTACGAATACGAGCAGCGGAGAGTCAATGCACTAACACATGCATATATCTGAGAAGTTTGAGAGCTACTGGACTAGTAGATTCTGGAAGCGCCTAAAAGATGTATAAAATTGTGCAATTTTAGTTATAGCTGAGAGCTCATGGACAATGCTAGCAGATTCTAGAAAAATGCGAACGAGGAAACCAAAGAGTATAAAAGGCAACAGATGTAGAGGCGCTGTAATTCAGTTTGAGTTGAGCTATCAATCAGTTTGATTAAGCACGCGATCTGGCGGCCAATAGTAGAGTTTCATTTGAGTTATCAGTCAGTTTGGTTATTAAGCCAGCGAGTAGCCAAGTATAAGTGTTATTGTGAAGTACTTTAATAAAGGCCATTTTTCCATTATTCAATATTGGAGCTATTTATTCAACAGTTTAGTGATTCGAACTTAGCAGAGGATTGCAAATAAGAGGATTTGCAGCAAATTCGTTACAATATTTATTGGCAAAACACTGTTAATGCAGAAACAGCAACAGGACGTTAGATAATCTGATATCGCATCTTACCGCGAAGTCTGTTGATCATTCCATCATCCCTTACGAAAGTCAAGATTAAATCTGCAGCTTATGACGAAATTACCTGCAGTCGCACAAATATGAAGTTCCAGGGGGTAACAGGTTAAGTATAACATTTAGCACGCTTGGACATGACCTCAGTGCTCAATTTAAGCCTGCACAGACAGACTGATTTATTTTATGACTTTAATTGCTTGCCTCGGCCCTTGGTCACCACACTTTCGCACGGAAACTGCTGAACTTCTCTACACGACTTTCAATGAATACTTCAAGTTCAAGTTAAGCCCGCCGTGTATTACGATGTCTTGAGACTTATATGTCTTCCGGGATACTATTAGGCTCTGAGGTTCAGATACAAACCTACCATCGATTCATTAATCTGGCATGTGCACCTTCACCCAGGTAGGAAATAATATTATGAGTTTGGTCTCCTTCAGACGGTTTAGTAAAGACTCAGAGATCGCTAATGTTTAAAAAATTGTTGCTGTCTACTCTGGCCATGGGGAAAAAGTAGCGGTAGACTGATAAGCGGATACTTTTGAGCAAATATGGTCGAACTAAGAGAAATTTATCACATAAGCTTACAAGGCGAAAGGAATGCGGTTTGCGTATTATCGAATTTATGAATGACTTACAATTGGAAAACGGGGCGAAACAGGGAAGTTATTGAAGAGGTTCTTCTGACTAAAACGATTTTTTTATGTTCAAACGGTTACGATTATGGTTGTATTCCATGATACATACTTATATACTTTTACACATGTATATACATACTTTCATGTAATGAAGCTAGGCTAGCCAAGTCATCAGTCAGTACTTTGAGATCTTTAAGCACGTTGGGTATTGTTGTTTTTGTTTTGAATTTTTTTTTATTGATGCTCTTGTTAATTATTTACTTCCACCGCTGCCACTTCCTTGATATGCAACTTGCACCTACCGCCCGCTGATCAGATTACTCCTCCCTAATCTCGGTCTAGTAATTTCTGCATTAATTTTAGTGTTGTCACCCGTCGTGTTGTCACTCCATTTTACTTTTCTGGCAAACAAAAGCTTTATTTAACTTGGCTTACTTTGATATCCCCCTCTTTAGCACCAATAAATACTTAGTACTTCAATGAACGAATAGTCCAATGTTGTTGGCTTACTTAGTTTTACTTACTTACATGTGTGACAATGGCGGAATAACGGGGGAGCTTTGGTTCAACCATGCCCTCCCTTAGTTTAACGCGACGTAAGATACTCTTGAAGAAAGTGGACGCAGTGACATAAGAAAAGTTTGCTGATTTCTTCCCTCGGCCCTCACACTCACTGCGCTGTGAATATCATAAGGCTCAAGAAAGTCCAAAAGAACAAAAAGTATTTCGGTTTTGCAGCTGCATTTTTTTGTTATTTGGGTCTGCAAAATCAAAAATGTTTGTACCAATTTTTTAATAGCATTTTCTACTTAAAGAGGAGAATCAAGATATTTATATTTTGTACCCTGCTTTTAAAGTTCCGATACCGGTTCCGGTAAACTCACTTCCTCTACATCCCTTATAGGTAGGCCCTAATTTACCAAATGTCCCCGACTCAGCCTTCTCGGTTAGTTTGCTTATTTACTTCTCTCATCTGGGGCATCTCATAATCGCTATTGCCTTTTAAAGCCTCGTCATGTAAGCAGTTTTTCATATATGTTGATGCGTTTAACGCAATCTTAAGCATTATGAGTAGATTGCACGTATTTTTGTGCAGAACCGAGCGACACTAGCGCCATCTGACATGAAAAATTAGAAAACTGTCAATTTTTGTTGCAAGCAAAGTGTAAGAAGAGTAATTCGATATTCGCTTTCACACTTTGCAAGTGGAACTATTTTTCCCACTCTTTGATAGATACTTTTCCACCGTTTTTTCAATTAAAAACTGCATGTTAACAAATGATTTGGAGACAAATATATCTGCAAAAATTTGTTATTTGCTTTATCTGTTGACTTCAGTGATTCAAAATACTATATTACTCTGAATTTTTTTTTGCTATTGCTCCGGCTCTAAAAGAGTGACAGCTTTTTTGTATGCTCTGCTACGATCTACGCCGTGGTCAGAGCGGAGCAAATAGCAGAATAAAAACTCTAAACGAATGCTATTTTAAGTGGAGCGAGAGCGAAAAATTTTTTTTGCTATTTCCTCTGTTGAGCATTGTTATGCAGAACTTTGTTTTGTCTTGCACTACTACTTATCTACAACAACTTGCATCGCAATGTGAGAACAGGATGTTTGTCCTGAGGCAAACACAATAACAACAAAAATAAGCAGCTACAATAATTTAAAGACCAACAAGTAAAACCACAAGTACAAAAACGACGGCATCACAACTCTAAAAAGTTCTGCATAACAATGCCCAACAGAGCAAATAGCAACAAATTTATAAATTTTTGCTCTCGCTTTACTACAAATAGCATTTCATTTGGAGTTTTATTCTGTTATTTGCTCAGCTCGTAGCAGAGCACATGAAATGCTATCATTTTCTTATGCTATGGCTTTGTACATGTTCAACAGAGCATATATCTCGCTGCTACTGCTACTCTAGTGTAGGAAATGCAAACACTGAAATACGTCCCAGTAACAAAATGAAAAAAATTTTTTAATTTTCACTGCATATTTTATATGCTTTGCTGGCAGTTTTCAAACGCTGAGTAGTAGTATGAAAAAACACTGGAACCCTGTTTGTCAAACATCTATTGAAGGGTTAGTGTGACTATTGGTACAAGAAACGAGCCTGCATTTAATTTTTGAAAACAGAACTTATAACCGGAAACACTTTCAGATTATGAAATCTTACTAGCTGATTCCGACAAACCCGGCGAATTTGTTGTAACGTTTGTTTAGGCCGCTATAGCTTGTTTCCCTTCGTGGGTCCGCCACTGATATATGTAAACATACAAACATTCATCACCCTTATTTATATGTAGTATAAATATAGATATACATACATAAATAAACATGTGTATGTGTCTTGCATGTGGAAAAGTAAAATATATTTCATTATCAACTCGACGGCGGATAAACAAATGGACAGACAGTTTTATGAAAAAGTAAATAGAAAAACAACAACAATATAATCAAACAAAAAACAAAGATAGGGGTACAAGCGTTAATCTAATAACTCTCAGAGAAAGTCGTATGTCGCTTTAGATCTTTAGAGATTCCATCCAGAACATGTGGAATATTGCGATCAAGTTAATTAGAAAATTTATACAAGATTTGCTATCTTGGGATCGGCTTTTAAGTAACTTCCCCACCACCTAGGGACCAGAAACTTCAACATAACTTGAACCCTATGAAATGCAATATTTAGTATTAAGAAATTTTCTACACATTGTTTGAGAAAGAAAGTCCTATGGCAAAATGGAAATCATTTACATTATGGAACAAGTTTTTTGAGTGTATATAGGGGAGGGATCGAGAATTTAGGAATATTTATAAAATCCATACAGAGCAAAAAACTTGAACCTAACTCTTGGTTCAATGTCCAAAACAAACGGAGAAAAGAATTTCCGATAAAGAGCTCATCGTCATTCATTGGCATTTAACCGCCTAGGCAAATTTTTGCCGCTTCGTAACAAATCATGCCAGCTATCCCTGTTTGGCGAAATCTGACGCCAATTGGGATCGCCAAGAAGGTCAAGTCTTCCTCCAACTGCCTCTCCCAGCTCTGTGAAGGTCTTTCCCTACTTCTGCTTCCAAATTGCGTTGTCGACTGATATACTTTCTGATATATGGGTATACTTACTGAAATACTTCTTCAACTACTCGCATAACATGACTTAAGCCTAAGCATTGGGTTTTTATTCGCTGCACTATCTTCGTAAAGCTCATAGAGCTTTACAATAACCGCTTCGGTACTCGCTATCGACATCAGGGACAGGATAGAGCAAGAGAAACTTTTCTCGAACACGCCAATAGCCATCTCATCTTCTGTAGATACCATCCATGATTCAGAAACTATACATCAGGACAAGTATGATGAAAGATTGGTAAAGCGTGATTTGTGTTCATAGAGAGAGGACTTTATCTTTCAATTTTCTCTCAGTCTAAAGTAGCACTTGTTGGTTCCCAAATATATGAAATCCTTCACAGTCTCGAATTCATATACATCAACATATATTGCTGATATGAGCCCATTGTTCTTTGATGACAGCAAGTATTTCGTTCTGCCCTTATTTACCGCAGACCCACTTTTTTTGCCTCTTTATCTAATCCAGAGAAAGTAGAATTCACGAAGGGTTTCATATATCATCAGCATATGGCAGTTGTTGTTGTTGTTGTTGTAGCGATAAGGTTGCTCCCCGAAGGCTTTGGGGAGTGTTATCGATGTGATGGTCCTTTTGCCGGATACAGATCCGGTACGCTCCGGTACCACAGCACCATTAAGGTGCTAGCCCGACCATCTCGGGAACGATTTATGTGGCCACATTAAACCTTCAGACCATCCCTCCCTCCCCACCCCAAGTTCCATGAGGAGCTTAGGGTCGCCAGAGCCTCGTCTCTTAGTGAAACAGGATTCGCCGCGGATAGGTGAGGTTGACAATTGGGTTTGGAGAAGCTATATATTGCGCTGGCAGCCTGAAGGGTTGCGCTACACAGCCCCTGGAATCTGGTATTTAGTCGCCTCTTACGGCAGGCATACCTACGCGGGTATGTTCTGACCCCCTAACCCGCTGGGGTAGCATACGGCAGTAATTTACGCTCTTAAAATAATAGATGTGCCATTACGGTTAAGTGAGCTAGAGACTTGAAATTCAAAATAAAATTCAAGGATTAGTGTAACAGATATGGATATTAAGGGAAAATCGAAGTTTTTTGAAACTTTCATTGAGCTACAGACTTAAGACCTCATACGCACTTAGTTGTGAACCCAATGACAACGGCGGCGCGGTGGAGATTTACGTCCAGTTTTTACAAAACTTCCCATTGAGCTATAAACTTGAAACTGCTCACATGTTCGGTGGACCAAGAAAATACAACAAAAAGAAAAAAATTACGCTGGCGGCGTACGGATCGAGATAATTAGAAAACCTATATTTTGGAATCTTGAAATCGACTTTTAAGTGTCACCGCGGTTAGACTAAGACTTGAAATATTAGACAGATTCAGAGGTATGGGGAGTGTAATATCTATTGTAAAAAGGCTGGCTACCTGACGCGTAGTTCGAGATACTTTGAAAATAATACTAAACGGGATAGCTTTGCGGCCACGCCTATTCAGCTACGAACCTAAAACCTTTTTCATGGTTCAGAGCACAGTGACATGCAACAAAAGCAAAACGTACTGCAAGGTGACACACGGGGCGAGATTATTTTAAAATTCATACGAGTTTGGAATCTTGTGATCGATGTTTGAGTAGCTTTTCGGCAAGCTAGGGAGGTCAAGGACGGTGCAATATTTATCACAAAAAATTCGGCTAGAAGGCGCACGCATCGAAGTATTTAAAAATATCTTACGGAAGGGGGACTCTACGATCAATTTTGAAGAGACTTGTTATTGAGCCACAAACTTGAAACTTCACCCAATTAGAAAATGAAAATGTGACCATAAAATTTTATGCAGCTCCTTTATATAAATGATATGTCCTTTAACACGATAAAATTTTGATGCATTGATCTTGTAATTTTACAAAATAGCCATTGTAAACAGTCTACCGAATGAAACTAAAAGGACAAAAGCGCAATCACGTAACTCCAGTGAGCAGTTTTTGCTTAAAAGCCATCTAGATATAAAATTTCGCCGTAAAGACGATATTAAGCATCTTCTGCTCTTGTATTTTGAAACACACACTCCTCTGCGTTAAAGATGATATTTTCGCAGCTTTGAGATCTCATTTATATAAACAGAAGTTTTCACCTTTTATCTCCTCAATATTATTATCAGTCATTCAATTATAAGTGTCTTTCAAGAAATAAAATAATCATGAGTTATCTTAATTGAAGTTTACGTGCTGAATGAGGTAAAATGAGGAATGTAAACGAACACGGAGCATTGTTTATACTTTTGACTGATGCGAAAATGCACACCAAATAATAAGTCGCCGAGAATAACAACAGTCTAAAGAGAACATATTTTCTAAGTGTACGTATATCAGACTATGTGTATGCGCCTTTTGACGCTTTAATTGGCCCTCTCTCTCTATTGTTGTTGGATGTTTTTGCGAATGAGCTGCCTACTAAAGTTCGAATGTTCTTATCAAGTGCAACTGCGGAGACTTCCATCCTCTTATCAGCTACGAGAGTTTTGTTGTGTACTTTTGTCATGATGGCGGCGTAAAATAGTTGTTCCTCGAATAGTAATAATGGTTTAATGAACGTCACACAGTGAGGTATCTCTATATAAACCCTCTAGGAAATCTCAAACTATTTTGAATAAAAACTAATAAAAGTAAGAGTAAATCGCAAACGCGAAATATAAAATTTTTGATGTTACTTTGCCCGGCACTTGTATCCAGGATCTTCGGTGTAATAGGCGGAGCACACAACCACCAACCCACTGTAACCGTCTTGCTTTTGTAACTTTTGATATAGAATCTTGGATGGGTCTTGTCGTAATAAGGACAAGACGAAGTACTTGCTGTCACCCAAGAAAGAATTGGCGCATTCGCGCCTTGGCAGCCACATCACTATTGACGGATATGTAACGCCCAGGGAGCAGAACCCGGGATATGTTTGGGGGGGTGCTCACTCCATTCGCCGCTCTGACCAGGTGAAAACTCTGTCATTTCAGTGTAACCCCATTTAATTTTGTTTCCGTCCCTCCCACAACTGTCGATCCTCCCAGCAGCGCAGGTGCTTGCTCACTATTCTCTTGCTTCCGGGAAGGTATCGAATCCATCCCGGGTCCGTCCTCCTGACACCCGGTCCTAGAAATGGTTTTTGCTGGCATCTGCCGGAAAAGAATCTTTTTAGGTACTTTTCATACTCTGTGTCAGGGGTGGTGCTCAGGTGTAAGGTATGTGTGCATCGTACAGTTCGTGTACATAGGGCTTGATCCCAAACCCACGTC
>JARSSU010045968.1:0-58516 GCA_029619165.1 Eurosta solidaginis
AAAATGTATTTTTTTAATTCGAGGAAACTGTATTGCACTATTGACGTAAGCGTGCCTTTCAGGTTTTCAGCTCATTTAGTTATTTTTTTAACTTGATAAGCAGGATAACGTAAATAACCCATATATTTTATTTTCTCCTCGCGGACGGGGCCGCGGGTAAAGGCTAGTAAAACTATAAAGCTAAAAACTAAGAAATTTCTACAGGAATGCCATTTTAAAAAGCTGTATAAATATTTTGTATTTTTCATCATTAAGGGCATTGAACAAGAAAGTGTTTCTATCGGAACCCGCCTATGGAAGCAGAGGTAGAGGGCGGCCCCCACTCCGTTGGAAGGACCAGGTGGAAAACGATTTAAACTCCCTTGGTGTGACCAATTGGCGCCGGTTGGCGGAGCGAAGGAGCGACTGGCGCGCCTTGTTGGACGGCCATAACCGTTTAGACGGTTAAGCGCCAATTAAGTAAGTAAGTAAGTAAGTAAGGGCATTGAAATTTTAATTACGCACTTCTACCAAAAATTTACTCAAGGTTAAATGGGTTGAGTGCAAAAAAGAAATTCCTTTCTTTAGTTATCCCAACAAACAAAGTAAAAGTAATGTAAGTTTATAATAAGTTTTCTCAAAAAAAAATAAGTTTACAAATCATGGTTAGGACCCCACATTCTCTTGCACAAACATCAAAAATTCTACAGTAACCAGGTTGTTTTATTTGAAGCCACCTAAACTCGTTTTCGAAATTTCTATAGAAGCCGTCTAAAACACATTAATTTTACGAACATAAGAAAGATGGAAAGACGCTTAGGTTAGGTCCGTAGTGTTACCAGAAGTTTGTTTTAATGACCAAACTATAAAATAACTCCGTCCCCTTGGCAAATACTAGAAGCTTCCTAGGACTTAAACCACTTGCTTCTTCTAGATCTGACAGCTGTATCACTCCTAATAGCTGGAGTCTTAGCTTGGCAAGCGAGCACAGAACGTGCTCGATCGTTTCCTCCTCTAGCCTACACTTCCTACATCTGCTATCACTGACCAAGCCTAATTTAAAGGCATGTGACGCCAGAAGGCAGTGTCCAGTCAGAATACCCATCATGAGTCTACAGTCCTCTCTTTTTAATGATAGAAGCAACTTTACTAGTCTAAGCTTGTAAAACCTACAAATAACCGTCGACACTTTACGGCCCCGCACTTGAACCCACCCCTTTTCTGCTTGGTCGATCATGTGCACCTCTCGCCTTAGCTTAATCTCGTCCAGTCAAAATGGGACATCTACGGAGCAAGCTTTAAAGGATGCGCCCTTTTAAGCTAGTTCATATGCTTTTTCATTCCCATCTATTCCCATATGCCCTGGTACCCAATATAAATATATGCTTCTCCCTATACCGATTCTCTCCAGGGACTGCTACATGCATTTAGATGCTTTGCTATCTCGCATAGCCTTGATTGCTGCTTGACTTTCAATATAAAAATTAGCACGGTTGCAGCTTAAGCTATTCTCGTCCAGGGTTTCTACCGCATTGGTTACGGCTACTATTTCCGCTTGGAAAACGTTACAGTAATCCGGGAGCCTGGAGGATCTATTTATTTTCGCATCAACACAGTATATCGCAGACCCTACTCCCTCCTCTTCTTTGGAACCATCTTGGTACACATGTATCGCCTCGTCCGCCATTTGAGCACTCTTGCGCCAACCGTCCACCTCCATTGTGGCCCTATGGACGCCCTCGAAGCGCAGATAGGGAATCAGGGAGTCTGTTCGTCTTATGACTGATGAAGCAATACTACTATGACTGTATGGTCGGCGCTCAAGCTGCCCGAGGCACATAGCCTGGTTGCAGTTGTTAATGCTATGTTCTTTGCTACCAGGTCTACAGGTGGAATGTCCAGAATGGCATACATTGATAGTCTGCTGGCTAAGCATTGATAGTCTGCATAACCCCTATAATTTTTTGAGATAGGCGTTTTTTGTGTGGCTTTCCATCAAACAAGAACTCCATATTATAGAATAGGGCTTACAATCGCTGTAAAAACCAAATGAGAAAGAGAGAACGATAAGCCCCACGTACACCCCCGCATTATTTTACATGCATAAAGTGCCGTTGAAGCCTTCTTCACCCTCTCCTCCACGCTGAGCTTACTGTCTAGGATGATTCCTAGATATTTTGTGCAAGGTTTCTCCTGTAGGGTCACCCCTCCTAACTTATGCCTGATCCAGCTTGGGACCTTGTACCTCTTTGTTGTTGCGTTGACTTTCAATTCGACATTTTATGCCCAGGGTATGAATATCCCGAAGCGCCCGATCCATCAAAGAGCTGATCGATGGAAGGCACTTTCCACTTATGGCAATTATATCGTCATATACGTAAGCCGTAAATTTACGGAAAGAAGCTTTAATCCATTACAAATTAAGGTCTCATTAACACTTTGAACAAGATCTTGATTATGTTTTACCGCTTAAGTTCGAGCAGTGTTGTTACTCAAAATTTATTGCACTGCTCCCAACTCTGATTATTCGGCAGTATACAATGGAACATATTAACAGTTTGGAAACAAATGAACCTAATTAAGTTTACCCTTTGTTCTCTCCATAAAAATATAAAGCTAATATAATAAGAAATTTTCTATAGAAATTTGATTCTAAAAAGCTGTATAAATATTTTGTATTTTTCATCATTAAGGGCATTGAAATTTTAATTACGCACTTCTAACCAAAAATTTACTCAAAGTTAAATGGGTTGAGTGAAAAAAAGTAAAAAATTGCCTTTCTATCAATTGCTTTAATTAAAATGAGGAAGTGTTTTTATCGTTCAAATTCCTGGAATCTAGATGGAAATGTTTTTGCTTATTTTTTATTCACACTACACAATTTCGTATAAATACCGGCCACAAAATTGATCTTGGTGTATTTATACTTAGAAAGTGGTGGAAATAGTCTAAAATGTGTATACGCAATTATTTAACGCTCTTGTTTGTCACACTTTGCTGCATTTTTGCTTTCACGAATTCGGAATATCGCATGGAAGGCGGCAGTCGTGGAAATATAGAAAGTACTCCATATGTAGTATTAATACGTTATATGGGCGTGAACCATTGCGTTGGCTCATTAATCACTTTGTTAAAGGTGGTTACAGCAGCAGATTGTGCGATAGAGGAACCTAAGAACTTCTACAGGGTTGCAGCTGGTGTAACGAATTTACATGATAAATGGGAAAATGGACAAATTCGCGGTGTGAAGGATGTCGTTTATCCACCTGGGTATAATTCCGAAACAAAACATTTGAATGTTGCTGTAATGAAATTAGATGGATTGATTAACAAGGATCCAACAATAGATACAATAGGCTTAGGCAGATTTGCAAGGGACCAAAGCATACGAGTTAGGCAATTCGGTTGGGAATATGCAGAAAATGGTGAGATTTCGAATCCAATCCAATTTACTGACTGGACTCAATTGGATGATGATAAATGTGAGGAGTGTTTTAGAAGCCCAAGAATTCCGTTTACCAATTCAATGATTTGTCTTAGTCCTGCTACAGCTGGTGGGTGCCCTGTAGATCGAGGGACACCGGGCGTTGTAACAGGAAGACTTTGTGCGGTGGCATCACATTATCTTTATCGTGCGGACCCCAATTCACCGATGGTTTTTACAGCTGTATCTAATTTAGTAGTTAATGAATTTTTATACACAGAGATTTGGTCTTAATTGCAGCGTGTTATTATAAATCGACTACTGAGTGGAAAATCACCCCAACTCGGCTGAACGCCCCATTTCAGAACGTTTTTCCTACACTTTGCAGCTCACGTCAAAGCATATGGAAATTATTCTAAGATAGAGCTTTTTCGAAACTGCAGCTGAGATATGGTGATATTCCAATCAGCAGTCGAAATGGCGATACTTTTTTTTGTATTATCTTCAAATAAATGTTTTTAATTGCAATTTAAAAAAATATTTTTGATTGTATGCAATGAAGATGTGGGACATGCAAATGCCTTAGGTCGTGAGATGAAACTTTATCCTTAGCTTTAAAGTACCCTCTTTAATGAATAGAACATGAGACAAAAGAAATTGCGAAGTAAGTATCTTATGGCCCTGTCAAACTCCGTTTGAAAAAGCTGATGCAATCAACCTTATGAAAATTAATCTATTCTGTTATTGATTCCATAGCATAACGCCTTAGTGATAACCAAACCGTAACTAAGCAATTTGTTTTTAGTTGAAGTACACAGCTGAGCCTAGCCAGCAGTTCACCAATAAATAATTCATTTCTTTCAAAACTCAGTAAATCGCTTGAAATAGGGGCAAACATCAAAAGATGTTTGGAATATTTGCCGCTTTTAAACTTTGTTTATGAAGAAACATACTTTGAAAACCTTAAGCAGTATCGTTCCATACGATCACTGTAGCAGGTTTTATGTACCCGAGCGGCTCGAGCTTTTTACAGACTCAGGGCTGTTATTTCAGTGTAACCCCATTTAGCAAAAACCGAAAGTGATTTTGATTCAAACGATCAATAAAAATATATGAAGCTATGGAATTGGTAGCAAATTGTTAATGTAATAAACTATCGTGTTGTGGTGACTAGTTCACCATGTTATTTGCTCGATTTTTCGGTTTTTGTGTTATTATTATTCAAAAAATACTTTTCGATTCGATGTAGAACAGGATAGAGATGTAATTCAAAGAATGCATACAAATTTCAGAAAAATATATCGGCAGTAAACGTCTTTGTTACAAGGAATAAATTTACTACTATTTAAGAAACTTCACTCCCTCACTATAGCAGGCACCTTGTCGATGGTGTGAGGGGGCCGCTTCCCAAGGCAGGTGGTTCTATGTACCGGAGCGACTCGGGATTTCTCCCGACCAAGGACAGTCATTTATGTGAAACCCCATTTAATTTGTTGCGCCGCTCCAACAAATTGTCATCCTCCTAGCAGCTCCTTGCAGCGGGACTGCTCCATATTCTCTTGCTCCGAGAAGGTATCGAATCCAATCCGGGTCCACCTCCTGACCTCGTTCCTGTGAAATAGTATCGCTGCGTCTGCCGGAAAGGGATCTTTTTAGACGGTCACACTCTTGTCAGTGTGTCTCGTGAAAGGGATGGTTGCATAGGACAGCTTATTCTAGGCTAGATCCCAAAACCCGACGTCCACGTAACTTTTATAAATCTTTTGAGGCTCTCCTGAGAACGTCCCGTAGTCTACGCATTAGCGCCCCCCTACCTTTCAGCAGCCCCGCTGCTCAGCAAGCCACAGCAAGTACCCGCTGCTGCTCGCGTCCCACGGCACCACCAACTCATACGGCCGCTCCCACTCATACCTACAACCTCTGTAGTAGAGTCGGGAGCAATGCCGAGCATCAGCCCCTACCCCCGTCTTCTTCCCTCTTTTCCGGCAACAATCGTGTACGTCAGGGAAGCCGACTCTTAGACTCTTAGTGCCTACCGCCTTTGCACCGTTTGCTAGCACAGAATATACATATTTGCGACATCCGCCCAATGCAGCTCCTGCCGTGGACGGTGCCACTTTCCTAGGTGTTCTGGTCTCCGCGACGGCAACCACCAGACGGGTTTCATAGCGCCATGTTCCCAGGCCGCAAACCCAAGTACACCGGGTACCCCAATGCTTACACAAGGACGTTCAGCCCCAGGGCCATAACAGCCGTTGCGTCCTAGCCTTTCACAATCCAGGCGTAGTCACCCGTCACTTACTCCAAGAGTGACGACGTCGCCACCGTTGCACTTCAGAATTCTGCAGTTAAAATGTAATGGATTAACTTAGATGATTACGGAGATAGTCGATTTCATGAAGCGGCACAACATCCGCATTGGTGCGATTCAAGAGACTAAACTTACAGCAAGATCTGCCCTGTAGACTTGTTCTGGGTATAATGTCCACAGGAAAGATTGCGAGAGCGGAAATGGAGGTGGCCTCGCATTTATCATAGACCAATCTGTGCAATATAATATACTTGATCCCGACATCGGCCGCAGGGACAGTGTCTTAGAACGCCTAAACTTATCTGTCCGGTCAGGCGATGCAAACATAGAAATCACCAACATCTACACCCCTCCTGTCACCTGTTTCTCCAGTGGATACCGCCCTAATATCAGCGCCTTACTCACTGGCAATAATCGCATTATCTTAGACAATCTCAATGCCCATCACGACCTATGGCATTCAAAGTTGCAGGCGGACAGTAGGGGTGAGATGTTGGCGGATCAAATAGAAAAAACGACGTTCTGCACAATAAACGGAGACGCCCCACACGTATGGTAAGAAGCTGTCACAGTCCGGATATATCAATAGTGAGCGCAAGACTCGTCAACTGCGTCAACTGGCAGCCAATGGTAACATTGGCATCCGAACACCTGCCTATACTTATTTCGCCCGAGCGTACCGCCGACTTCATCGCCACAGAAAAATGCCCTTTCATACACTTTAAAAAAGGAAAGTGGAACGAATACAAATCCTTTCCAGACAACCGCTTTGCTGCCCTCCCTATCTCGACTGATGCCCACCAACGGGAGCGTGCTTTCCGCGAGGTTATTGAATCCGCAAACGTAGCGAGAGAACGTGACCTTATAAGACAGCTCGATCCCGGCGACCCCCAAAAAAGGGACATAAACCAGCGCATTAGATTGCTTGTGGATTAACCCAAGCGGGTGAAATGGGAGGAGCACCTAAGCGGTTGTAACCTCTCTGCCGGTGTAGGTAAGCTTTGGTCCACCGTTAAGCCCCTATTGAATCCGTCTAAGCATGATGACAAAATTTCCATCGCCTTTGGCTATAAAGTGCTGTCGGATGCGAAAAAATGCGCGAGCGCTTTGTGCCGACAATATATAATGCATTCTACGGTCGACAAAGATAGACGGAGGGCCAACAGACCCGCTCATATACATAAATTCATTGCGTCTCCAATTACCATCACCGCCAAAGAGGGTGAGGATGCCATCGGTCATACTAAACCATCTAAAGTAGTGGGCCCAGACGGCATAGCCATGCCGATGCTAAAAAGCCTAGGGAAAGAGGGTTTCAAATATTTAGCGCATGTCTTCAACCTGTCTCTTTCCACCTTTGTCATTCCCGAAAAATGGAAAATGGCCAAGGTGGTGCCACTACTAAAGCCTGGCAAACCAGCTAACATAGGAGAGCCATATCGCCCCACATCTCTCCTATCGCCAGTAGCCAAGGCGCTTGAAGCCATTTTGCTCCCGTACTTTAAAGCAAATTTGCAGCTAGCCTGTCATCGCATGGCTTTAGAAAACTCCATAGCACCACCACCGCGCTAAATGCCATTAGCACCCAGATAAATTGCGGTTTAAATCGAAACCGAAACCCCCACCATAGAACAGTACTCGTTGCGCTAGGCCTATCAAAAGCTTTTGATACGGTCAACCATGGCACGGTCTTGCAGTATACCTTTAAGGTCTACCCTTCCCCCATGTATTAAAAGGTGGATCGCAATTTATCTGGGTGGTCGGCAGTCATCGGTGCGATTTAGAAACGAAAAATCAAAAGCAAGAAGAATTAAACATGGGGTGCCACAGGGTGATGTCCTATCCCCACTTTTATTTAACTTCTACATATCAAAGCTACCTTCGCCAAGAGAAGGAGTTACTATCATTTCCTATGACGATGACTGCACAATAATGGCCACAGGCCCAGGCATACAGATCGATAAGCTTTGCAGCAGAATAAACGGCTACCTCCCTGCTCTCCAGTTTTTTCGCCTTGCAAAACCTGGCATTATCACCGGCTAAATCTTCCACGATCTTATTTACAACATGGACGTTCCAAATTTCGACCATTTTGAACATCCACGTCGATGGCACTACGCTGTCGGCTGTCCTAAACCTCAAAATCTTGGGTGTGACGTTTGATCAGGATTTATATTTTGGTGAGCATGCAGCCGCAATTATACCGAAAATCCAGAGCCGTAATAAAATCCTCAAATCGTTTGCTGGCAGTACTTGGGGAAAAGAAAAAGAAACGCTCATTACCACTTGCAAACCAATTGGATAGCCGAGTGCATGCTACGCGTCCCCTATATGGTCGCCAAACCTAAAAACCACCCACTGGAAGAAGCTACATGCCTGCCAAAATACTGCTCTCAGAACCGCCACGGGCTGTCTTCCTATGTCCCCAGAACACCATCTACAAATGAGGCGAGAATACTCCCCAATTAGGGAGAGAAATGAAATGCTAACGAAACAGTTCCTGTTGAATACCCAGAAACCTGGGCATCCCAACAGAGATCTGATTGATGAGCCAACACCGCCCACGAGTAATCTCCGTAAGCATTATGAGGAAATATGGCACCTGAGAACTAAGCTGTATGAACAAAAAAACACAAGCAGGTCCTCAGTGAACTCCACAAACAGGCGTCGGACCTTCATGCCAGGAATTGCCCGGTGAATCCAGTACTCAAAAAACAGTACCCACAACTTGCGGAAGACGAACGCACACTCCCCACGGAAACACGAGTCACTCTAGCTCAACTTTGATCTGGATACTCTAACAGGTTAAACTCTTACCTATCCAGAATCAACCCCGATATACTAATTGTATGCTCCGCTTGCAATGTGTCCCCACATGACACCAACCATCTCTTTAATTGTAATGTGGAACCAACGCCTCTAACACCCCTCACATTATGGTCCACCCCTGTTGAAACAGCAAGGTTCCTTGGACTCCCGTTAGAGGATATTGATGACAATTTGTGATCGGTCGCACCGAATGAATGGGGTGAAACACTGTTACCACAACAACAACAACATGGTGTGAGGGCTTAGCCGAGCTCCATTGCACCCCGCGGGATGTCGGTGGCCGAGAATTGCCAACCTCATAATCCAGGGTCTTATTGGATGATTTGAAGCCAGGGGGCATTTTCGGCTGCATTTGAACGGAGCGTTTTCGGAGAGTAATCACGGCCTTACCACGGCAAGGGGTGCTGTTGCGGCGGACGGTTTTTATCTCCATTTTTAACATTCGGACGCTGAGCCTGTTACGTAATATAGTCACAATATCTTTGTATATATGCAAATTAAAATAAGTTTTGTAGCTGTCACGGGTGAGACAAAAAATAGGCGCAATCCATTAGTGAAACTACATGTATGAAAGTCGCTTTTTATACTCAGTTGAGCAGAGCTCACAGAGTATATTACCTTTGATTGGATAACGGTTGGTTGTACAGGTATAAAGGAATCGAGATGGATATAGACTTCCATATATCAAAATAATCAGGATCGAAAAAAAATTTGATTGAGCCATGTCCGTCCGTCCGTTAACACGATAACTTGAGTAAATTTTGAGGAATCTTGATGAAATTTGGTATGTATGTTTGTGGGCACTCATCTCAGATCGCTATTTAAAATGAACGATATCGGACCACAACCACGCCCACTTTTTCGATATCGAAAATTTCGAAAAACGGAAAAAGTGCGAGAATTCATTACCAAAGACGGATAAAGCGATGAAGCTTGGTAGGTGAGTTAAACTTGTGACGCAAAATAGAAAATGTGTAAAACTTTGACAATGGGCGTGGCACCGCCCACTTTTAAAAGAAGATAGTTTAAAAGTTTTGCAAGCTGTAATTTGGCAGCGGTTGACGTTATCATGATGAAATTTGGCAGGAACGTTACTCCTATTACTATATGTATGCTTATTAAAAATTAGCGAAATCGGAGAACGATCACGCCCACTTTAAAAAAATTTTTTAAGTCGAATTTTAACAAAAAACTTTATATCTTTACAGTATATAAGTAAATTATGTCAACATTCAACTCCAGTAATGATATGCTGCAACAAAATACAAAAATAAAAGAAAATTTCAAAATGGGCGTGGCTCCGCCCTTTGTCATTTAATTTGTCTACGATACTTTTAATGCTATAAGTCGAACAAAAATTTACCAATCCTTGTGAAATTTGGTAGGGGCATAGATTCTAGGACGATAACTCTTTTCTGTGAAAATGGGTGAAATCGGCTGAAGCCACGCCCACTTTTTATACACAGTCTACCGTCTGTCCTTCTGCTCGGCCGTTAACACGATAACTTTAGCAAAAATCGATATATCTTCACTAAACTCAGTTCACAGAGTTATCCGAGCTCACTATGACCACGCCCACTTTTTCGATATCGAAAATGACGAAAAATGGAAAAAATGCCATAATTCTATACCAAATACGAAAAACGGGATGAAAGATGGTAATTGGATTGGTTTATTGACGCAAAATATAACTTTAGAAAAAAACTTTGCAAAATGGGTGTGACACCTACCATGTTAAGTAGAATAAAATGAAAAAGTTCTGCAGGTCGAAATCAAAGCACTTGGAATCTTGGCAGGAATACTGTTCGTGGTATTACATATATAAATAAATTATCTGTACCCGACAGATGATGTTCTTGGTCACCCTGGTCCACATTTTGGTCGATATCTCGAAAACGCGTTCCCATATACAACTAAGAGCCACTCCCTTTTAAAACTCTCATTAGTACCTTTAACTTGATACCCATATCGTACAAACACATTATAGAGGCACCCCTGGTCCACCTTTATGGCGATATCTCGAAAAGGCGTCCATCTAAAGAACTAAGGCTCACTCCCTTTTAAAATACTCATTAACACCTTCCATTTGATACCCATGTCATACAAAGACATTCTAGGGTTACCCTAAGTTCATTTTCCTACATGGTTATTTTCCCTTATTTTGTCTACATGGCTCTCAGCTGAGTATGTAATGTTCGGTTACATCCGAACTTAGCCTTCCTTACTTGTTTTATTTAAATTCCTATAGATAAACGAACATTTGAGAAACCAAATTTCGTAAGAGCAATTAATTTTTCTTAATAAGATACTTTGCTAAAGGCCAAACTATAAGTGTCACGGTTGCGACAGCAGTTGTCACGGGTGGCACGTGTTCAAATTAACCCTCAAGCGGGCAAGACCGCTTTTAAGCGGTCAAGAGTTAGAAAGCGAAATTCATGTAACACGTCATAGATTTTTACTATTCAAAGAAAGTTTTGAAATAATGCGGCCGTTGTTAAGCTTTTCCAAAAAAATTCTCCCGGTTATTTACTTATTGCCCCATAGTCAGTTGAACTTGTGAACTGACGTCATGTGCATGTAAAATTCAGAGTGAAATATTTTACAACTTATTTAGCTAAATACAGAAAAATAATTCAATTATGGAACTTGAAAAATTATTACTTGTAAGTAACTATTTTTCTTATGAAAATATGTGATTTTTTTACTGTGATATGTTAAATGGAAGAGTCACAGCTTCCATTTTACAAAGACCGCTTCTAAGCGGTCTTGCCGTTTACAGGTCAAATTTAGCGGTTGAATTATTCAAAGAATCATGTTAGTATGGTGATTGGTGATTTTCTTGCAGAGAAATGTCCATGAGACGTAATCGAGTTTTGCGGTGGAACAGGTGGTATTTTGAAGAAATCAGTGCTCTTACTGATGAAAAAATTAATGATTTGATGGCTGGAGATCCGGAAGAAATTCAGTCGGATGCTGAGTCTGATTGTAAAGGCTTCTTTGAAGAAAGTGATGATAGTGATGAAGATTATCATCAAGAAAATGAGCAATGAAATGTTAGTTTTTTATTGGAAGATATATCTCAAGAAGATGAAGACAAATTGGACGATGTGTTCCCGATTTAGGACGATGGAGTTCGTCTTAGTTCCTTGCTCAACCATCGAACCAGATGTTGAATACAGCAACGTAAGTGATCTTGATAACTCTGTCCATGCAGTGAGCACCATTCCGACTGAGGTTTTGTTGTCAGTAACTTCGCCATCTACACCAGTCGTGCACCCATCGACATCAGCAGCAGGGATTGAACGAGAATTGGTAACATCAGCAGTAGTTCGTTTGTCCAAAAAACCTCCTAAACGGCTAAGATCACCCCTAGCACAGTATGACGTAGAAGGGCCAAAAGTTCAAACAAGCGCCGAAAATGGTTCCGTTTCTGTTTTCCACTTTGTAAAATTAGTCTAGGTGAATTTTTTCAACATCGTAGCCCACCGTAATAAAAATTCGCCTGCTTGAGGGTTAAAAGCATTAAATGAGCATGTTAATAGAAAATAATGTATTCTAAAGGTTCAAAATATGGTTCGCGTTATAGAATCAGTTCATGGACTAAATAAATTTGAGTTACTGAAAATTCTTAAAAATTTTACTTTCTAGGACTTCGACTCAGATTCAAGGGTGTAACGACAGCCTGTCTCCATACTGGCTTGAATGAGTGGCAGCGTGTATCTGTGGCTATGTGTGTTGTGTCTAGTTTCGTGCCTCCGCCGCAAGTTTAGCACTATGCTAACAACCTCGCCTAATGACAACATTGTGCCTATAACGAAGACAGTGTTGCGGCGTAAGTAAATAGTCGCTTGGGCATCACTTAGTGTATTGGCAGGAACAATGTTGCAAAAGTGTAGCAACATTGCGGTCAAGGCACGAACCAAAAGTATCTGTGTAGGTGTTGGTTTGTCGGAGCGGGAAGTGTGGATGATTGTATGAACGTATAGACCAGTGGTCGCCAAATTTGAAACTGTAGCTGTGTTGGTAAGAGTAAAATCATTATCCTGGTATTGGTTTAGTAGTTTGTAATAAAGCAATGATTTAGGACGTATGCACGCATGTCTTCTAACACTCAAAAAATAATTCTCAGTTATACCTAACAAATACTATTTTATTGCTTGGGTCTAGCAAAAAATGTAAACAAAATATATTGCTCATATTTAACCATAAAAACATTATGCGCATGGGCGTTTGTTTGCAAAATATCTGTTTGGAAACACGTAAATAAATATTAGCCTCCTCTGATGTTGCTACTCTGCTTGTTCAGCAAATACTAAACGAAAGAGAATAATGACGTGTGTCAAGTGAGTAAAAATTATTATATCACTAGCTGACGACCACTGGTACAGATGAAAAATACGGGAAAGCCGAAAAGAAAGTTCTGCATGGATGAGTAAAATATTTCCGTTTCTGGGTAACGTTCTTCACCACGGCAGAGGGTTAGGTTAGGTTGAACTGGCCGGTCCATGACGACCTCACATACACTAAATGAGTCCGTAGTGTTACCAAAAGTTTATTTTAACAACGAAACTGAAAAAACCCACGAAAAACCAGGACCTATGTTATAAAATAATATTTCTAGGAATTAAGCCACTTGCTGCTTCTAGATCTGGCAGCTGTATCACTCCTAATAGTTGGAGTCTTAGACTGGCAAGCGCAGGGCACGAGCATAAGACGTGCTTGATAGATTCCAGCTCCAACCCGCACATCCGCTGCAGTGTAGCAGCTTGCAGGATCTGTTTATTTCCGAATCAGCGCAGTATACCGCAGACCCTACCCCTTCCACTATTTTTGAATCATCTGTGTACACATGTATCGCCTCGTCCGCCATTTGAGCACCCTTGCGCCACCCAACCACCTCTATTGTGGCTTTAAGATCTGCCTTGAAGCGCAGATAGGGAATCAGGTAGTATGTTCGTCCTGTAATTGGTGACGCTATAATACGCTATATTACACTGAGCCTGGTTGCTGTTGTTAACGCTATGTTCTTTGCTACCAGGTATACAGGTGGAATGTGAGAATGGCATAGAGTGCAGCCGTCGGGGTTGTTTTCAAGGCTCCCGTAATGCTAAGCATTGATAGTCTGCATACCCCCTCTAATTTTTTGTGTGGCTTTCCACCAAACAAGAACTCCATAGTATAGGATAGGGCTTACAATCACTGTAAAAACCCAATGAGAAAGAAAGGGCGATAAACCGCACGTACACCCCAGTATTCTTTTACATGCATAAAGTGCCTTTGAGGCTTTCTTCACGCTCTCCTCCACGTTGAGCTTCCATGACAGTTTACTCTCTAGGATGATTCCTAGCTATTTTGTGCCAGATTTCTCCTTTAGGGTCACCCCTCCTAACTTAGGCCTGGTCCAATTTGTAACCCTGTACATCTTTGCAAACAATACCATATCCGTCTTCTCCGCGATGACTGTCAACCCGACATTAGGTGCCCATGTATGAATATACCGAAGCCCCGGATTCATCAAAGAGCTAATCGTTGGAAGTCACTTTCGACTTATGACAACTGCAATGCCATCTGCGTAAGCCGTAAGTTTTACGGGCCCCTCATCGAATCGCCTGAGCAGTTGATTGATTACCAGCGTCCACAGCAGAGGTGATAGCACCCACCCCTTTCGTGGCCTCATACAATCCCCATTGTGACGTAATCTTCCTGCAATTTAACATGCAGCCGATCCATCTGATTAAGGCTGGATAAAGACCATCCATAATCGCCCATTTAGAAACATTGTTCAAGTCCCCGGTAATGCCTAAATAGACTCCTCGAGCATACTTCCTATATTCCAGGGCTTCCTCTATGCTTATTACCACCCTATGCAATGCGGTGTCTACCGACTTGCCTTTGGTGTACGCATGTTGTGTTTTGGAGCGCAGCTTTTCATCCACGTTGGACTTTATGTACACATCTATCAGCCTCTCAAAGATTTTGAGCAGAAATAGTGTTAAGCCTATGAGTCTTTAGTCTTTGGGATACACGTGACCGCTCTTCCGCACTTTTAGTATGAAAGATGCACGAGCAGTTCTCAAAGAGAACGGTACATGATTCAGTGGTATGCACCCATCGAATATTATTTTAAGCCATTCCGCGACTGCTCTACTTGAAACTTGTAGCACGGCTGGAAATATACCACCCGGTCCCGGCAATTTAAGCTTAGAAAACGTCCTTTAGATCTTGGTATCGGTCATCAAGCCCGGCACTACCCACTCCGTGATCGAAGTGTGAGTGCTTTCTGCTGGCTCTCCTAAATTATTCCGATGGGAAATATGTATCAAAAAGCACCTCCACGGACACCTCATTATAACGTGACCATTTCCCGTTCTATTTCTTTATTAGTCCCTAAACTATGTTTACCCTTACTAGGACTGTTTTCGCTGGAGCACTCTATGTCCGCACAGAAACTTTTCCATGAGATTTTCTTTGCCCTGGAAATTTCACGCTTGTAGATCTTTGTAATCGTTCCTACACGTTTCGCTTTCCGCGGTCTTTGCTACCTTAAACATTTTTTCCACCTGTCGTCTTAGAAGACTCAGCTCATTGCTCCACCATTGCGGCTTTGCTTTTCATCTGAATCTTCTTAGAGGGCAAGCTCTGTTATACGCGTCATAAACGTCCTTGCTAGGAATTCATTAGACTCCTCCATTTCTCCCACACGAAGAAGCAGCTTAAGATAAATATCTGGTTGTTTGTATCGGATAGGGGAAAATAATGATGGCCAGTACTATATAGTATTAGTAGGTTTTTACAATGCACACATTATTAAAGAGTCGGATAATTGTCCCAATGGTAGCAAATAATAGGGTAATAAATAATACTAAGTGCGCTGAGGACATAAGACGCCAACCTGTGGGTAATACTCCGAGGAAGCAATACTACTTAGTGGAAAGAGTAGATCAGTCCACGATTCATGAGAAGATGAAACCGAATACTGAAGAAATGGTGTGCAAGAATGGTGATTGGTTTCCATCTGTTGGACAATAGACTGGCTGTTAGCATTTTAATCGTGAAATGTGCTCTAACGGCAACGACAGCACAGTCATCGTGAGACGAGAAAGGACCTGCAATTGAGGAACAGAAGAATGACATATATCTCGATCATATTCGGGAATGTACTACAGGAATGATATGGACGTTTGAAGGAAAAATTACGTGAGAATATTCGAAGGGTATATAAACGGCGATGAAGCGGAGCATGTTTATTATGGATTGTGTATTATCCTGATTTTAAAAGTAGGGATTGTAAGGTCTACCTCTGGAATGTGCATACTGTTAATTTATTTATTTAATCAACAAACAAGGTGTTTACAGACCGTTAGTATACAAAACTTCAAGTTTACATAGCTTACATAAAAAGTATAGTTACTTTATGACAAGTGTCTAATAATAAGGTTCTTAATGTAAATTTACTACAACTAAAATCAAACGCCAAGGAATAGGAATAAGCATTAAATTGAGAAAGTGTCTTCCTAGGTGACCATTCATTGCATAAACCGTTCTAGCAACACCCATATAAAACAAATCGTTACAACGTAGGATACGATAGGGGTACGTTAAAACAAATTTTCATGAGGAGGTATGAACAGTCAATTGAGCCCGAAACGATATCAAAGACAACGCACATTGACAACCGAGTTCGCCTGGAGTCTAGTGACATAAGATTTATCAGTAAACCGCGAGAGTGATATGATGGTACAGGGTCTACAAAGTTCATCGACCGCAACGCAAAGCGCACAAAAGCTCTCTGAACAGACTCCAACCTCTTGACATAAACAGCATGAAAAGGTCTCCAAACAAATACCGCATACTCCAACCTCGATCTCACTAATTATGCGTACATTAGATTGAGAGTATAAGGATCTGAAAATGATGAGCAGGAACGGCGGGATCAAAGCCAATATCGCGCACGCTTTAGAAACTAAATAGCTTATGTGAGTGGTAAAAGTAAGCTTGGTACCAAAATACACACCCAAATCTGTAATTTTAGTTAACTTTTTTAATTGAACGTCTGATATATAGGAACTAAACCAGAACCTTTAGCATAGTTGGTAAAATGGCACTTATCAATATTTACTAATAGAAGATTACGGACACACTAAATTTATAAGTTTCCAAGCTCACTTTGTAAGATTAAAGGATCATCCAAAGCACTTAATTTCATGGTAAACTTTTAAGTCGTCCGCATAAAGAAGAAACTTACACCTTGAAAAGCAAGATGATATGTCGTTAATAAATATGACATATAGTAGCGGACCCAAATCGCTGCCCTGGGGGATACCAGAAGTTGCCGCGAATGGAAAATACGACACGTTATCTACCCGAACGGCACAACTTTCCGTTCTCTAAGTAAAAAGAGATCCACTTCAAAAACTCAGAGTGAAAGCCCAAGCATTAACCTGGGTCGATTTGTATGGACGAAAGTTAACCTATCTCGCGCCATCGATTTTTCGTTGGATTTGGGACTCAGGAAAAAAAGTTCCACTACGCATACCCAAAAAAATAAATTTCTGAGCCTGCAAAAAAAAATCGATTTTATCGACCAAAATTCTTCTAAATCTCCATACAAGAATTCAAAAAAACTGCATTTACCAATTTTGCATTTGCCAATTGACACGAAAAACAATACATAAAAAATGATTTGGAGCCTTGAAAACAAAAAAATGCATAAAAAATCGAAAAAATCGTTGAAATTTGTTTGGGTATGTGTAGTGGAACTTTTTTTCCTGAGCCCAAATCCTATCGAAAAATCGATGGCGCGATGTAGGTTAACCCTAGAAGGGTACGGTTAAATTGTAGGCGCTTATAGGTACCGATGAGTAAATTTTACGTTATTATCTGATTTATTTTGTAAAGTAGTCGTTTAAAATAAAAAAAAATTGAAAGCCAGGATATAATATAAGAGTAATTTTTTATTATAATATAAATAAAATAAGCAAAAATAATACTTTATTATTGATTTTTATGATTATGAATACATACAAATTGTTTTGCAAGCACAGTCAGGGCACCTTTTTTGTGCATGTTCACCGCAAATAGCTAATCCACAATTGCAATAAGTGGTGGTGCACCTACGTTTGGTATAACTACAAATATTACAGTACTTCCTTGGCCCCTTTTGGTTTTCTCCTGCACTATGGGCCTCTTGGCTTGTGCCTACAATATTTTGAATGGATTTTTTCAACGCCAGGCTCATGTTTGTATTAGTTGCTAACCTTTTCCTTTGAAATCCTTCCGTTAACTCCTTGTGTAGAGATAACATAAAATTAATTCGGGATTCTGGCTTTTGCCCACGGCTACACATGTTGTGCGCGTAAACGATGTATGCGTTTATTGCAGCTATGTTCATCATATTTTGGAAAAATGCTAGAGGTCACCTTCTTGTTTTCCTGCCATCCTTCATGTTTTGGCACAGCTGATCAAAACTGTCAACTCCTCCTTTTGTTGAGTTGTACACGTGCACTATTTCTAGTTTTCCAGTAGTCTCATGAATACTACCCGTACTGTGCATACTAGACGCCAATAATACAAGTTTATTATTATTGGGCTTGTATGATACAAATGTCAAATCCTCATGAAATATAAAAAATGAAGTGGATGCGGCTCGTTTTTGAAACTTTATATCTGTACTCTCATTAGGCAATTGTGGTTTATTTTTTTTTATTGTGCCAACAGTTGTTATTTTATATTTATTAAGCTATTGCATAGATTTTATCGCGGGCTTGGCGACTAAATCAAAAAAACCGTAACGGATATTTGTCAAAAAAGGTTCGAAAAGGTTCGAAAAAGGTTTGGTGTTAGCAACAGGCCAAATACATAAAATTGGATATCTATCATAAAGTTAAAGTTGAAGTTAAAGTTAAAGTTAAAGTTAAAGTTAAAGTTAAAGTTAAAGTTAAAGTTAAAATTAAAGTTAAAGTTAAAGTTAAAGTTAAAGTTAACGTTAAAGTTACAGTTAAAGTTAAAGTTAAAGTCAAAGTTAAAGTTAAAGTTGAAGTTAAAGTTAAAGTTAAAGTTCAAATTAAAGTATGCACTGCGAGACTCTCCGAGTGTAGGACTCCCTTCTTCCATGAAGGCCTACCCACTAAAACCTAACCTCCCACGGCCCACGCAAATCCCCGTACCTGGGACCGCGTTTAGCATTACTTCGGGTAAGGGTGCGCGCTGCGTTAGCTCTATGGCTACTCTCACGCTAATGGGTTAGGCATCCGTCTTCTCGTTTACTGGTAAGTATATGCCTCACATATGTGCTGACCGTATCCCATCTGTCTCTTCTACAGGTCATGTTATTAATGACTCTGCACGGGGATAGGTCGCCAAGTACCTCTTTTACCCTCCTTCGCTGATGGGAGAAGTGCCTGCATTCGAAGAAGGTGTGGCGTACATCGTCTATTTTCCCACAGTACAGGCAGCTCGGGCTACCAACCTTACCCATTCTATGTAGGTATTTGCGGAAGTAACCGTGTCCCGTTAGAAACTGGGTCAGGTAAAAGTCTACCTCTCCGTGCGGTCGCTTCAACCATGGATTCAGTTCAGGGATTAGTTCCTTAGTCCACTTTCCTACGATGCTGTTGCTCCACTGATCTTGCCAGCGTCGGATCGATTCTTCTCGCGCCTGCATGGCAACAGCAGCCCTACTTGCTTGCGATCTGTTGTCATATATTGTTTTTCTTTCCTCAACGAGAAGATATATCGGTATGGTTCCCGCAACGACCAGGACAGCTTCAGCTGATACCGTGCGGTAAGCCGAAGATATTCGCAGCGCCCCTCTGCGTTGGACCGAGGTGAGGGCGACTCGGTTCTTCCGGTATTTCATTGCGTTCGCCCAGATTTCTGCACCATATAAGAGTATAGAATCCGAGGCTGATGCAAGCAACTTCCCTGTGCATGGCTTTGGGCCACCTGTGTTTGCCATTAATCTACTCAACTGCGCTATTATGCGCGCAGCTCTTTCGCAGTCCCCTCGTATGTGATCCGAGAAGTTGAGTTTGCTGTCTAACCTCACTCCCAGATATTTCGTTGAAGCGAGTGTTTCTATTGGCTGGTCCCCAACCATGATGTTCCTGGTAGTGGGAATACGTCTCTTTGTGAGGATGACGATCTCCGTTTTGGCTATTGCTAACTGGAGACCGTGCTCAACCATCCACCTATGTACATTACGCATGACCTGGTTTAATTTTAGCTGTGCCAGCTCGCAGCTTGGTGCTGTTACCACAGCTGCCACGTCGTCTGCAAAGGCAAGGAGGAAGGTGCTTTCTGGCATGTCTAATCGAAGAAGACTGTCGTAAGTTATATTCCAGAGATCGGGACCTAGTACCGAACCCTGGGCTGCTCCACCTGTTATTTTTACCTTTTTTTGACCGTGAGTACTTTCATATATTAGATACCTCTCTCTTAGGTAGTCCCTTAAAATTTCTAACAAATATTGCGGTACTTTGAAAGTGCTTTCTAGTGCCTCAAGCATGTCCTCCCACCTAGCTGAGTTAAAATCGTTTTTGACGTCCAGCGTGACCAGCAACACTATAGGTCTTGCTCTGTGGCACGCTGTCTCGGCTTTCTTGACTGCGTCTATAACTTCTGCTATGGCATCGATTGTGGAGTGCCCCTCTCCGAAAACCATGCTGTCTGGGCGACAGTCCTCCGGCGTCCTGTAACGCTCTCGTGAGGCGTTGCTTCAGGAGACTCTCCATCAATTTCCCTGTTGTGCCCAACATATATAGGGGACGGTAGGATGATGGAGAGTTGGGATCTCCTTTCCCTTTTGGAATGAGAACCAGTCGCGCTGTCTTCCATATGGTAGGGAAAGTTCTTTCTTCGAGACATTTGTTGTACATGTGCAACATAAGTTCTGGGCAGTTATTTACAGCTAGTCTAATTGCCTCCGCGGGTATTCCGTCGGGCCCAGATGCTTTCCTAGGTTTCATATTTCGCACGGCAGTTTTAAGCTCTTCTTCTTGGAATGGTTCCACGTTGCGATCTTCATGGATAACGTACCCGCCCTCCCTAGGCAGTTGGGTGGGAAACAGGCCATCCACTATGTTCCTTATTTGGTTCTCGTCCATCAGCTGGTTTGCCGGACGGAACTTCTTCATTACTATCTTATATCCCTGCCCCCAGGGGTCTCGATCCACTTCCTCGCAAAGCGCTTTCCAGCACTTAAGCTTGCTTTGCTTAATGGCAGCACTAAGAGCTTTCTTCGATCCTTTGTACGCTTAAAGTTAAAGTTAAAGTGAATGTTAAAGTTAAAGTTAAAAATAAAATTAAAGTTAAAGTGAAAGTTAAAGTTAAAGTTAAAGTGAATGTTAAAGTTAAAGTTAAAGTTAAAGTTAAAATTAAAGTTAAAGTTAAAAATAAAGTTAAAGGCAATATTAACTTCCCGTTTATTCAATAAAAGTAAAAAATTTGTTTTCTTATCGGTCACCACGCTTAAAAAGTGTAACTTGAATTAATATCAAAGACAAAACTTGAATTAATATCAAAGAAAACAAAATGTTGCATAAATATTATAATTGGATAAGTTGATAATATGCAATATCTTTACCGCGGCAGTCTCCGAGTGCCACACGTCCTTTTTTTTATATTCATGACAGAGACGTTAAATGAGTGGTACACTCGTAAACCAATTGTCTATGGTGACATTTCGATTGGTGCCCTTTACATTTTTCAGCAGTTGAAGAGCATAATATTCATCAGCAGCCATTGCAGGAGGTACACTTCCTTTTCCAAGGTAAACAAGGGCATCCAACATATACTTTGTACCGCTATCACAAGACATGACAATTTTGATCCCAAACTTGTTGGGTTTAGAGGGAATATACATCCTAAATGGACATTTTCCTCTAAATCCAACTAGTTGCTCATCAATGGTTATATAGCTTCCAGGTTTATAGTTCACTCTGCAATTGTTTAAAAGCTTGTCCCAGAGAAAAGAGACTGGAGCTAGTTTGGTCATTTCTCTTATAGCAGTTTTTGTTTCTTTATCATCGAATCTTAGACAATTTAGGATAAATTTGAACCTTCTCTCAGGCATGGTTGCCTTGTACCTTTCCCCACAGTAGGTAGTGTCAATCATCATGTGTTGCCAAGTGATTGTCTTTGAGAGCAGCGGACAAGACTAACAAACCAAGAAATGCTTCAAGTTCGTCTATTTTCAAATTTGACAAAACCGCGTGAGATTTATCGTTATAGTTCTCCCTTTGAATGATTATTTCTTTATTTGTATAAATCAAAATCTCTTCCAATATGTCTGCGGTAAAAAACAGTTTGAAGCAGCTGGCAGGACACAACGAATTTTTTGCATTTGCTGTTGGGCCAGGGCGAATGTGAACAATATTTTTTGAGGGAGTTTTTTGACCTAGCACAGCCACAGGTTCCTTACTCCAAATAAAATTTCCATCTTTTCCGACCAGACTGTTGGTACTAGGTGTAATAATTGTAATTACCTCTTCTTTTTCACGAATTTCTTGAGCAGCTGATCTTTAATTTCCTCTCCCCTCACTAAGTTTCCGTTTTTTACGTTTGCTGCTTCCAGGTGCTTCCTCTTTTTCAGCTTCTTCTGCATTAATTCTTCCGTTTGTTTCTGGTTGGTATTCCGTATCTGCAACACTGTCCCAAGAATCCTCATCAAAGTTACAAAGCTCCAACTCCAAATTGTCTTCTTCCTCAGAATCTAGTTCAAGTCTTGCATCCAAAATATTTTGTTCTGATAGCCCACGACCTGCCATTTTTATACTCTATAGTTTTCTGTACGGTAACATAATACAAAACAAAAACATAATTGTCATAATTAAGCACAAAATATATTTTTTAGACACGTTGTAAGTTACTGATAAATAAATATGACTCACACAATTAAGTACGTACGAATTGTGTGAGTGCAAACTTTTTTTTGCAAGACTCCCAATATAAGCATTATCCACCCCATGAGGAAATTGGGGTCACCAGAGCATCGGCTGTTAAATTAACAGGATTCGCCAAGGGTAGTTGACGTTGACAATTGGGTTCGAGAAGATATATCTTGCGCTGGCAACACCTTGAAAGGGTTGCGCTACACAAGCCTGGGGGATGCCACACCCCTGTTTTAAAAATACCACAATTTCGTGAAAACTTTGACAATATCAATATCAACAGCTTTGCCATGTTTCAGGAATGTGAATTAACCGAACAGGAGATATGTGATATGGAATTCAAAAAACGTTAGTAAAGCTACCCTTAAATATATTTATTTTTCTTTTATTGCTATATATGTATATATATATCAGATACAGATACCACGCCCCATGAAAAATTTTTGCATAATCAATAATTGCATTGGATTCTAATTACAGTGATGTGTCTGCAGTAATTCAAATACGTGTGTAACGAAAGTTCTAGTTTTTGGAAGGGTGCCATTCCCCTTCTTCCAATATACTCCAATTTTCGTTAAACCTTGGGCCTTAATAATACTGTGACGAATATTAGCATCCCTAAGCGATATTATCATCACTAAGCCGATACTAAGAAGCCAATCATATGAACGTAAACAAATCAATCATCATGTACACATATATATACAAGGCAGTAGAGAGATACTCACCAACGCATGTCATCAGCCGAAATAGTACTCACATATACATGTATATGGTAACCAAGCCAAGTTCACGAGATTACTAGACCTTGGGAGAAATGGATGAACGAGGAAACAGAGAGTATAAAAGCAGCGCAAGCTGAGGCATGACTAAGCAGTTTTGATTTAAGCACGCTATTGGTTGTGAAGTATAAGTGTTATTGTGAAGTACTTTCAAAGTAGTATAATAAAGACCATTTTGCATTATTGAATATTGGAGTTATTTATTCAACACTTTAGCGATTCGAACGTTGGCAGAAGTGTTGGAATAAGCTTAATTTTCACTAAATTCGTTACAATAGTCAACACAGTCATCGGGAGTAGACGTGTTTAAACTCGTTCTGTGTATTTCACTATTTTAACGCAATGAAAATCTGTGTTAAGTGCACATGTTCGTGTGCACATGTTCGTGTGCACATGTTCGTGGCTCTTGTAATGCTAAAATGCATATTAAATGTGCGAATATTAGTGAAAACATAATAAACATTTAAAAAAAAACACAATAATCTGTTTTACAGATGCGACCACGGTTGCCAGAGCCTGTTTTCATTTGGGACCAAAAGTCATCGAAAAAAATGACCAAAATTTGTTTTCATTTATTGGTATACAAACAATGTAATAATCAACAACTTAAAAAGTACAAAACAACACGACGTTACAAACAAGCAAAAAGTGCTTCAATTAAAATTGATGATAATAATTGATGAGGATAATTAAATACATTTTATCACATATGGGCAAATTTTTCAGCCTTATACACATATGTATGTGTATATATTTAATAACTTAAAGCATATATATTTATAATATATTCTGGGCTTTATCGAAAAAACTTATAATAAAAACAGTTTTATATCGTCCATTGTATAACTTTTCTAGGACCAGCCTATATCTTTCACCGACCAAACGTAATGAGGACTTGGGTTTTGCGTACAAGGTTCTTTTGCTAACATTTTGCGTAATTTGGTTTTAATAAGAGACAATTCAAAAAATTTACGCTCTGCGGCTGCCGAACTATTTGGCAGACTCAGTAAATCATATACAAAACCAAGCAATTCTTCAAAACACTTTACGTTCATACCATTTCTATAAAAGCTTACTTTTTCTCAAAAACCTAAAACGTCTATATCAGGATTAAAATCACAATTTAACAGTCTTACATGCTTCCATTGTGTAACAATGGTATCTTGATCGCACTTTATCAAGTACGAAAAGTTATTTATTAACGGTATTATAGAAGTTTCGGTTTCTGCTAATACCATTTCGGGAGTAATTGTACATAAAACTTGTATATCACATCTAGAAAAGTCAAAGCGATTTGCTTTAAGAGTTCAATATAAAAATTTAAAATATTTTTGTTTTACCGCAAGTCGTTTTACATCTGTAAAGTTATCGCTTTCACGAAATATTTCAGCTTTACTTCCAACAAAAATATTTTTTAATTCAAGGTAGTAAGTTTTATCACTTAAATCAAAACTTTTTAAGCATGCAATAGGGGAGTGTAGTAGTTTTACACAAAACGCCAATTATACGGCTATGCATTTCCTACGTCATGGCAAATACGCAGCATAAAAACCTGTAGTTTATTTTTCCAATTTTGAATAGCAAATTAACAACTGTCAAAATAAAACAAAATATGCAAAAAAAATTTAAAACGAAAAAAAGTTGTTCAGGAGCTTTCATTTGCTGTAGCAACGTTTCCAATACCAAATACACAAAATTCTGAACTCCCTTAAAATTTTTTATGTACTCATTATGCATGAAGTTCTTCAAGATAAGCTTGAAGTGTGCTTCAATTTGATGGTATAGGAATGGCAGACGAATCTTTTGTGATTGGAACTCTTTATTTAAGGTATTTATAATTTTAAGAATATAGGCGAGAAACAGCATATACGCTTTTATTTCGGGATCTGACATTAAATTTGTATTGCACTAACGAGACACGCACAATGTTACACGACAAAGCGTTCTATGTAAAACCGGCCAATAGCTATCGGCTCTGCTGGTGAGTTACTGAAAATCGATTGCCATTCACAGGGTGTCCAAACAAGAAATTTTTTTATCAGTGTTGCGTATTGTTATGAAGTAAAAAATTCAAAAATTCGAATCAAAGTGCCAAAATTGTGAGGGCAAGGACCAGCGGACCAAATTTGGTCCAAATGGTCCTAAAGTGGCAACCGTGGATGTGACAATTGTGTTGTTGGTCTGCCGTCAATTATGCAGTCGAAAATTGCGGAGACTCAAAAAAGTCTTAGTGCTCTCACTAGCTTTACAAATCTTTGGTTAGTGATATTCAGCAAAGTAAATCTAAAGATACACACAATGTTCGTCAAAAACCAAAGTCGTTGAACCAAGTGAGAAACAAGCACAAAGTGCAATAAATAAAACGAAATGCCAACAAAAAGCATTGAAATCTCCCACGCGCACAGTTCCGAATGCTATTGATGTTGTTGCTGTAAGTACAAATATTATCGAAAAGTAAGATGTTGCAGGGGCGAAAAATCGTGTGAAGCAAGCTTAACAAAATTCTAGTAGGTCACATTCACCACTTACCACAGCAGAATTTGTGAAACTACCACTGTTTGTATTTGTTATTTAACAATCATTTGTACACTTTTTATTCAGCTAATGTGCTCAGAATTTTAACTTTTACTCTCCAAAACTCCAATCAGTGTATTTCTGTGCTTAAATTATGTTAAAAATTGTGTTAAAGTTTTTGGTGTGGTGAAAGTGACCTACTAGAATTTTGTTACGCTCCGCTGCTTTCCACCGAAGTTTGCGCCTGGAACATCTTTATTTTCGATACTATTTGGTAAGCACGAGTCATGCTGATGGTGTAGCTGCTGCTGTCGATGGGTGCTCTCCTTATGCTAGTATCGCTGCCGCTGCTTCTGGTGTTGCTGATCCGGCCTCTGCTCTTACTTCTGCTTCTTCAGTTACTGCTGTCGATGGGTGTTCTAGTTATGCTAGTATCGCTGCCGCTACTTCTGACGTTGCTGAGCCAGCCGCTTCTCTTACTTCTGCATCTTCAGTTATTGCGCATCCCAGTAAACAAAAGAAGAAAAATTCTGAAAATGTGATCAAGAACAACCAAAAAGCGCGACCTTTAGTTGTTGGTAGTAACCCCAATGCTAATTTGGATGTTTGTGTATGGTACAAATGGCTGGATTTATCGTCATTTAAGTCAACTGTAAGTGAGGAATCAATTGTTGACTATGTCTCAAAAGCTGCGAACATATCGCCTTCATTGATTCGATGCCAAAGATTGGTAAAAAAGGATGTAGATGTTAAGTCTTTAATTAATGTTAATTTTAAGATCGAGATAGTGTCAGTACGGGACTCTCCCGAGGAGGAGGATTACTGATTGCTGTGAGAAAAGAGCTACAATCCTCCGTGGTTGCTCTTGATATTGCTGAAATATCTCTTGATCAGGTCATATTCTGTGTAAGAGGCAAAGAGGGTTTAATTGTTAGTGCATCTTATATTCCACCTAATAGTCCAGATAGGGTATACGAAGCTCATGTCGATAATATATTGTATGTTTCTAGGACAAACTTGGAGTCCGAACTCTGTATTTTAGGAGACTATAATCTAAATAAAATTATCTGCAGTTATCTTCCGGGTGAGAATACTCTCATACCTACGAATATAAATCAAGCTAATGAAATGTATGTTATATACAATACAAATCAATAATTTTGTGAATTCACTTGATAGAATCCTAGATCTAATATTTTTAGTAATGATCTTAATTATAATTTGATTCATGCTTGTTGCCCGTTATCTAATACTGATAAACATCATGTACCATTGATCTTGGAACTTAAATTTTATGAGTTTGGACGTATGGAATACAATAATGATGTTAGTTTCAATTATAGTCGCTGTGATTTTGGTTTGATTAATAACATAATCTCAAATATAGATTGGCAGTCTCTTTTCCGTGACTGTGATCTCGCTAGCTGCTTTGATTTATTCAAAAGTGTTATTTTGGAAATAGCTATCAACAATATCCCTCGTTTTCCAGCTAGGGTTTACAAATTGCCATGGTATAATAAAAATCTAAAGAGACTAAAAAATCTCCGCAATAAATATTATAAACTTTTTAAAAATTCGGAATCCCTTCATTTCAAACAAGAATACTTGAAGTATGTGAAAGAATTTAATTGCCTTGATAAATTTCTATATAATCGATACATTCTTAACTTTGAGAATAATATTATAACGAATTTACTTGCAAATCCTCTTATTTGCCCTTCTGCTAACGTTCGTATCGCTAAACTGTTGAATAAATAACTCCAATATTGAATAATGGAAAAATGGCCTTTATTAAAGTACTTCACAATAACACTTATACTTTGCAGCTTGCTTAACAACCAAACTGATTGATAGCTCAAATGAAACTCTACTATTGCCCGACAGATTGCGTGCTTAATCAATAACTGCTCGATAGCTCAAATCAAACTGAATTCCAGCGCCTCTACATTTGCTGCCTTTTATACTCTCTGATTTCAACGTTCACATCTTCTAGGCGCTTCCATTTCCAGAAGCTACTAGATGCCATCAACTCTCAAATTTCTCAGCTGTAATTAAAATTGCACGATTTTATAGCTTCTCTCAATGCATACTTTCAGGGGTATCTCAGATATATGCATTTGTTTGTGCATTGATTCTCTGCTGCTCGTAAACGTACATGGTACATATGTGTAGACGCAATTATTGTTTCGTTTATGTAGATACATAATGATTGATCTATGGATGTGCATTATATCACTGTTTAGCATCGGCTTAGAGATAGCAGCACCCCTTAGTTTTGCTAATATTCGTAACACTGCTCTCCATCTAAGTCTGGTCGTCCGGATCAGACAAATCTCCCGATCTAAACACCGCTAGCATCTCCAAGTGTACCACTCTTCTAATCCGTGGTTTCCCAGTGGTTTGTATGCGGGAGATGGTATCACTGATCTTCTTCACAACTTTGTACGGGCCTTCCCAACTGCACCGAAATTTGGCTGGAACACCTTTCCGCCGGTGAGGGTTGTTTAACAGTACCAAATCTCCCTCCAAGAAACCTTCCGAATTATTGTTCTCATTGTACCTGCGTTTCATCTTACTACTCATTATTCTTGATCGTTCCCTCGCAATCTGTTGTTGGCCAATGAACTTCTTCGCAGAGCTTGCACTTGACAGATTGACTTTGCATCATCATTATCGTCTGGACGTTTGACAACAGTACTGCGCGCTGGCTTGAAACCACCCTTGCATTCTTTCTGAAAAATTCTTTCAGTCGTTTTATTGCGACAATTAGGGTTTGTCGATGCTGGTCTTTTTCTCGCAGGTACTTTAAATTTCGCTTTATTAGGCCCATTCGATCCATCAACCTTTTCTTTTGACTTTCGTGGCCTTTGTCGAGTCTTCTCCACCATTACTTGATTACTACTGAACCCTTTCTCCAACTTGAAGTTAAGTGGTATATCCTGGTTCTCATAACGCATCACCCTTCTCTGCATATCGATCTTGATGTCATGGTCAACCAAGAAGTCCACTCCCAATATGACTTCCTCAACGATCTTAGCCACAACGAATTTATGTAGAACCGTGACCTTTCCAATCAAGACTTCACATATCACTTCTCCCTGGACTTGGTTATACTCGCCAGTGACCGTACGCAACCTTGCTCCAGGTAACGGTTTTACTCTCCTGTTGACCAAGTCATATCGGATCAAGGAATGAGATGCGCCCGTATCTACAGTCAGTACACGCTCCTTGCCATCCACATTCCCTCTGACGGTAAGACTGCTTGATTTCCTTCCAATTTGTGACACAGATATTACAGGACATTCAATAGCCGGGGCAAGGTTTCGTTCTTTACATCCGACACGCTCTTGCTCATCTCCTCCAGCTTTGCGTTTACGGCCACCCACATTGTTGGTACTATTAGCACCAAGATCGCAATGACGTGCAATGTGACCAGACTTCCCGCATTTGAAGCATTTGATAACTCTTTCACTCCGCTTTTGCGATCCTTTCAGCGCCTCCAATATTGCGTCTACCCAATCTGGTCTTTCCACTTCCACACGATGAGCTTTGTATGCTGGTTTACTCAATAGTGAGGCAGTTTCCTGAGTCAATGCATATGATACCGTCTCTGAAAATGTTGGCTTTGGGTTTGCGTATGTGGCTCGCTTCGTTTCGACGTCCCGTATGCCATTTATAAAGCTCTGAATTTTTACTCTTTCGGTGTATTCCACGGGTGCGTCGGTATTCGCCACATGTGCAAACCTTTCGACATCTGACGCAAACTCCTGCAAAGTCTCATTAGCTTTTAGGTAGTGGTTTTGCAACTCTATTTGGTGTATCTGCTTCCTATGTACGCTTCCGTATCGCATCTCTAGAGCGCTCATCAATGTTTCGTAGTTGTCCCGCTCTCCCTCGGGAATAGTCTGGAGGATTTCAGCAGCAGATCCTTTCAATGCCACGAATAGTGCAGCAAATTTATCTTCAGCACTACAGTTGTTCACTGCTGCGGTCTTCTCAAACTGAATCTTAAACACCTGGAAAGGAACAGAGCCGTCAAAAGATGATGTTTTTACCTTCGGATTGCTCGCTGGCACAGCTGGGCGATTTAGTTGTAACTGCTCCATACGACCCTTCAAATCATCGACTTCTGCCTGAAATTGAGCGATTTTTGCATCCTGCGCTTCCAGCTTTGATGTTACCCTTGCTTCCTGTGCTTCTAACTGTGAAGACATTTGTGCCACCTCCAATGAAAAGCGCTCCTCTTTTTCATCCATCTTGCATGTTATGCGTGTCTCCTGCGATTCCAGTTGGGATGCGATATATGTCTTCTGTTCTTCCAGTTGAGTTTCCGTCTTGGATATAATCTGTGTCGACATTTCTGACATACGCGTTTCTTGTGCTTCAATCTTCGATGTTATTCGTGTCTCTTGGGATTCCATCTGTGATGACATATACGTTTTCTGTTCTTCTAGTTGAGATGACATTGTCGATGTTTGAGCAGATATTGCAGCCAAAATCATGTTCAAGTCTGTGCTCGTAACTGTCTGCGATGTTTCGTTTTTATCTTCAATTTTTGTTGTTGTCTCGTCCCCATCAGGATAAAAGACATACTCGTCCACATCAATTCCTTCTCCTTCCATTCCCTCCCGTAGCCGTGCCAGGGGTTCGAGTTTAACGCCGCTTGTATTCAATCCACGGCTCTCCACTCCTTCTTCAGTTGCTGGATCTTCAATCCACTGAACTTTGCAATGTCCTTGTTGTCCTCTGGAATTTATTCAACAATTCCTCTTCTGACACCAATTGTAACGAATTTACTTGCAAATCCTCTTATTTGCCCTTCTGCTAACGTTCGTATCGCTAAACTGTTGAATAAATAACTCCAATATTGAATAATGGAAAAATGGCTTTTATTAAAGTACTTCACAATAACACTTATACTTTGCAGCTTGCTTAACAACCAAACTGATTGATAGCTCAAATGAAACTCTACTATTCCCCGACAGATTGCGTGCTTATCAATAACTGCTTGATAGCTCAAATCAAACTGAATTCCAGCACCCCTACATTTGATGCCTTTTATACTCTCTGATTTCAACGTTCGCATCTTCTAGGCGCTTCCATTTCCAGAATCTACTAGATGCCATCAACTCTCAAATTTCTCAGCTGTAATTAAAATTGCACGATTTTATAGCTTCTCTCATTGCATACTTTCAGGAGTATCTCAGATATATGCATGTGTTTGTGCATTGATTCTCCGCTGCTCGTATACGTACATGGTACATATCTGTAGACGCAATTATTGTTTCGTTTATGTAGATACATAATGATTGACTTATGGATGTGCATGATATCACTGTTTAGCATCGGCTTAGAGATAGCAGCACCCCTTAGTTTTGCTAATATTCGTAACAATATTAAATCGAATCCTAAATCGTTTTGGTACTTTATTCGTTCCAAGCAGTCCGTTTCAGTAATTCCATTGTCTGTGACCTATCAAGATAAGATTTCGTCATCGCCTAGTAATTCTGCTAATTTATTTGCGGAATTTTTTAAAGCAAACTTTGCCACTGATAATTCGTGGACTGACGATGGAGCCATGTTGAATGGGATAATCTCTTCCTTTAACTTCTCTTAGTTAGTTCTTAATATTGACGACATTACGCTAAGTATTCAGACTATCAAAAATTCAAAGGAATGTGATTTTCAACAATTCTCATCGTTCTTTCTAAAGCAATGTGATGGTTCCATTACTAAGCCGTTGTTGCATTTATTCAACTTATCGTTAAGGCCGGGAATTTTCTTAGATGAATGGAAAACTACTTTTATCCATCCTATTCATAAGAGTGGTAGTAAAAATGATGTTACCAACTATCGTCCAATATCGAAGATTCCGGTTTTTCTTAACTTTTTGAGAAAACGGTGATGAGGAAATTATTATCATTGGTTAAGCATTATATCTGCCCATATCAGCATGGTTTCATTCCAGGACCTTCGACAGTTACCAATCTTGCTATTTTTTCAAATTATTGTATCTCGGCTTTCACAGATGGCTGTCAAGTTGACTGCATCTATACAGACATATCTAAAGCTTTTGACAGAGTATCTCACAGAGCTTTATTGGCAAAATTACAAAAATTGGGTTTCCATTCCGCATTTTTTGAAGTGGTTATATTCCTATTTATATAACAGAGTAAATTTTTTTGTCATTGATAATGTAAGATCATCACCATACGTAGCAACCTCAGGTGTGCCTCAGCGAAGTATCCTAGGTCTTCTTCTTTTTATTCTATAAATGACGTGAGTGTTTGTTTCAAGCAATGCAGTTATCTCCTCTACGCTGATGACTTAAAAATCGTTTTCAAAATTAAGAATGAGTCCGATGCTATCACTCTTCAAGTTCCGTTGTGATACCACATACACCAAAAATAACGGTGACTTAGATCTAGCTACTTAGAGAATCGTTGGGTAGCAACGATAAAGCTCCGAATGATACCGATCTCAACTTTGGATAAATCCTCGGGAGATCCGAGTAGGTCGCGACCGAAGTACTTTCGCCTAGTTCTGGCAAAAGCTGGGCAATCAAGCATAAAGTGATTTAGTGATTCCACCTCATCATCCTCCATACAGCTGCAGCAGGATGGAGTTTCCAGTATATTGAGACGTACCGCATGGATACTCATGGGACAGTGCCCTGTCCAAACCCCAATGACCATTGATACGTGAGCCTTAGTGAACCCAATTATTTCAGCAGACCTCCTGCCATCCACTTTCGGCCAGAAACGCCCAACGTTTGCTGAGCTGACTCGAGGCCCAGCTATGGAGGAGCAATCCACAGGTGGCCAGCGGGATCCCGAAATCCCTACAGCCATCTTCATCCGGTTCATTTGTAACGATGCGGGCTAAGAGATCCGCTTGACAGTTACCCGGAATATCACTATGGCCCGGGACCCAGATAATCTTAATTGTAAAATAATTCGATGCAATCGCAAGCGAGGTCAGGCACTCCCAGACCACCCTCGATCGCACTGTAGTTGAGCTCAAGGCCTTGATAGCGGCTTGGCTATCAGAGTAGATGTTAAATTCCCTAACCGTAGTAGCACTGGATAGCATTCCATCCACCGCATCCTTAAACGCAGCAACTTCCGCTTGGAATACACTGCAGTGATCAGCAAACTTAAACTTGCGGCTTAAATTTAGCTCTTGACAAAAGACACCCCCCCCCCTCCCCACCCCCTATCATAAATTACCAACTGTACCCCTCCAATCGAGGGAGTTCTGAATTCGGGCAACTTATATCTCCTTGTAAAAAGAACCAATTCCGTTTTTCCCGGGTTGAACGCCAATCCACGTGATTCAGCCCACCTAGCCACAGTATCCAGGTAGCCCTGCAGAACATCGCGCACGGTGCCCAGAAATTTGCCTCTGACTAGGATAGCGAGGTCATCTGCATAGGCAACCACCCGATAACCATTGGCTTCCAGCTCCACAAGAAGCTCGTTGACTACCACAACCCAGAGGAGAGGAGATAGCACACCTCCCTGTGGCGTACCCCTGCACACCTTCCTCTTAATTATGGCCCCTCCCCACTCCGCTGCGACAATTTTGCCGCATAGAAGTTTGTTAATAAATTCGACCAGAGCCGCATCGACTCCTAAACCCACCAGAGCTCTTTCGATTTCCCCCGGTAAGACATTGTTAAAAGCCCACTCGATGTCTAGAAAGGCACCCAGAGCATACTCCTTGTGTTCTAGGGACCCCTCTATTTGCTTTACAATCGAATGGAGAGCCATTTCCGTCGATCTGCCCCTGCAGTACGCATGCTGTGAAGCCGACAGTAACCCCCGAGGTATCCTTTCCCGTAGGTACAGTTCAATCAACCGCTCAAACGTCTTAAGAAGAAACGACGAGAGACTGATTGGCCTGAAATCCTTAGGTGATACATGAGAGCTTCTGCCGGCCTTCGGAATGAAAATAATCCTAACCGCCTAAGCCTGAGGCAGTTAGTATAGATAATGGCCAACCAGCAGCAGGAAATCCCCAAAGACTTTTGAAGTTGCGCAGGAATGATTACATTCGGGCCCGGAGACTTATAGGGCTTGAACGACCCTATAGCCCAGGTTATTTGACTTTCCCGTATTGGAATGGCAGGCACTTCTGCATGGCCAACGACCGCCGACCATGCAGGCGAAGATCCCTGCGCAACTGGGACATCGGGAAAATGATTGTCCAGTAAAAGCTTTAGGGACTCCTCGCTACTCATCGACCAGTCCCCACCATCATCTCGCAGATACCCCAGAGGAGCGGGATTCCTAGAGAGTATTTTTCTAAGCCTCGCGGATTCATTGCAGCCGTCTACGTTTTTTTTTGTGGTTTTTTAATGGACGTTGTGGGAGCGCGCCGCCCTCAAGTGGCCCAATGAAACCAGGCTAATCCTGTTCACGCGATCGATTTATATATATATAGAATAACTTTTTTATTTTATTTTTTTTTATTTTGCCGAGTCCTTGATGGGCAGCGGTTTGTCAAGCGTCACGATCTGAGACTGCTCAGCTACAGAAGAAATTTCATCAGCCAAGCGTAATACTTAAAGAGAACAGAAGCAAACGTATTATACATTAATTTAGAGAGGTGAGAACAATCTTTTTTATAGAAAAAAGGGAGTCCGAGCTATCAAATGTGTTTGAGTGAGAGGTATAATCTTGGCATAAACGCCGAAAAGGTTAATTTTGTTCGAAATTCGTTCTACATTGTTTCAGCAGAAGAGGTTTGAAGTGTCTCGATGTCCGAGAGGGAACGCAAAAGTTCACTTCATTCAGAAGGAATGGGCTCGAAATTGATCCATTTAAAAGTTTTGTCATAAATATTAAACCAAGCATTTCCCTTCGACTAGCAAGAGTTGGAAGATTGATAAGCTTTAATCGATTAGTATAAGGTGGAAGATTAGTTAAAGAGTCCCATTGGAAATTTCTTAAGGCAAATAGTAAAAATTGTTTTTGTATTGATTCGAGACTGTCTGCATGGACTTGATAACGCGGATTCCAAATTATCGAGCCGTATTCTAATATTGGCCTAACTAATGTTGTAAAAAGTGCTTTATTTATGTAAGGGTCGTTAAATTCTTTTGACCACCGTTTAACAAATGCAAAAACACCTTTGCCTTTATTCACTGTAGCATTAATATGAAGATTGAAACTAATGATCATGACTCCCAAGTCAATAAAATTATTTACAGTTTCTAGACTATAGTTGTTAATTGTATATGAAGCTGGTGGCGAAACTCTCCGAGAAAAACACATGAATTTACATTTTTTGAGATTGAGCGGCATATAATTTACATTGCACCAGGTAACCAAGTGATTTAAATCCATTTGAAGCAAGGAATGTTCCTCAACCGAGGCACATGATTTGAAAAGTTTTACATCGTCTGCGTACATCAAGATTTTTGAGTATTTAATTGTACCAGATGTATCTTTTATGAAGAGCCGCCGACTGCACGCTCTTAGGTCGTCAAGAGAATCCGACCACCAGGGCGGCTTGCCCTTCCCCCTGTAACTTTTCAATGGGCAGGACAGCTGAAAGGCGCTATTGCCCGCCGAGGTGAAGTTTTCCACCAGAACGTCTATCTCAGATTCGGACAGGTCCGAACTAACGTTAGGCGCCGTAGGCAATAGCTCTCCCAGCTTCCTACAATACAAGTCCCATTTAGTACTTTTAAGGTTTCTAAAAGATATTTTACCAGGACGTTCTTCGTTCACCGAGAACTGAATATATCGGTGTTCAGAGAAGGAGTGCTCGTTGAGAACCCTCCAGCCAGATATCCGACCTTCCAGTTCTCTACTAACCAGGGTGAGGTCCAGGACCTCCTCCCTTACCGCAGTAATAAAAGTCGGGTCATTCCCCCTATTACATATATATACAAAGTACCTCATCTACAATAAAAGTAAATAAAGACTCACCTCTAGTTTTGGTATCCGAGCTTCCCCAGATGCTATGATGGGCATTAGCATCGGCACCGATGATCACGCCAACACCTCTCCGCCTTGCTTCAGCGGTGATTTCGCCCAGTATCGCAGGTGGTGGTCCCACTACGTCCCCGTGGGGCATGTACGCTGAGATCACCCACATTTCATTACTTCCTCGCTCGAGGCAGACCGTGGTTACGTCAGCATTGCTGAAATTAGAGAGAATAAAAGCGTTAATCTCTTTTTTAACAAGCACATAGGATCTAGGCCTACTTGCCTCCCCATGCACCAAGGTGTTGAATTTTCCAGTCTTTAATCCAGAAATCTTACTGCCGTTACTACTCAGCCACGGCTCCTGGACAAGGACTATATCCACTCCGCCTTTTTCAAGGCAGAGCAACAAATTTGCGGAAGCCACCTTAGAGTGCTGAAGATTGATTTGACGTATTTCCATCAAAACCGCTCTTCTTCCGCACCTCATCCTTGGTGGATTCGTGTTAGTCGTGTCCATTCTAAAAAGTCCCCCCTCAAGGCCGCTATCCGGAGCCGATTGTGTAGTCGCCCTTCAACGGTCTCGTGGGTACTATGCTACGCAGGGAGGCCACGCGAAGGTTGACGCATTACCTTATGAGTAATGCGTTCAGGGCCAGACCGGACGCAAAGCGGGAAAATCTTCAACCGCACCTACACCACCAACTTAACGGCGACGGAGCCGGAACGTACCTTGAGGAACGCCACGGTTTTGACGGGACGTGGGCAGGTGCAGCATTTGCCTACCAGCCGTTTCGATAGGGTTTCACCCCGACCTACTAAGGTGGCAGAATACCGCACCTACCAGCCCAAAGTCATCAATTCCTAAACATAGTCAAAATCAAAGTCCCTAACAATCCAGTTCGTCACCGTTGTGTACCGATCTTGACCCTTAACAGGGTCCCCCTCCCCTGAGCTCGGCACAATGACTCAGGGGTGCGAGTTTTATCGAGTTGTCCTCTCTAGATCCGCCATTATCAGTAGAAGCAGGGGCACCTCGTGCAAGACATGATAACTAATCACGCTTGACATTCGTCACTATGGCCGGTGGAAGACTGATAACAGTCCCTGATCCAGAGCCTGGAACCACTTATGATATCCAAGCCAAGTATCTTAGCCCCCGTGTTACTGCCTAACGTATTCAAAATTATATAATAAGTTGATTTCAACTTATTACGTCAGTGATATGCCTTTAGTTAGGGTGAACAAAATCCGAGATCTGGGTATTGTATTCGACTCATCGTTTACATTTACTGAGCATCTAAATTTTATAATCCCCAAGGCATATTCCCTATTGGCCTATATTAAGAGAAATGGATCTGAGTTTAAGGACCCATATACTAAAAAGCTATTGTACAATGCCTTTGTACAATCTAGACTTGAATATGGTTCCATAATATGGAGTCCCTATTATGAGGTACATAAGAAAAGGATTGAACGTGTACAAAAAATATTTATGAAATACTGTTTATCTGATATAAGATTTGATTTGCCCCTTCATATATCTCAAGGTGTAGGCTAATAAATCTGCATACGTTAGAGAGTAGAAGGGTTATCTCATCGATAATATTTATCTACGACATTATTAATGGCAATATCGATTGTCCCATTCTTTTGGAGTCTTTGAACTTTTACGTTCCATCACGGAATTTTCGGCAACATAACATGTTTTCTATTGATCAGTTTAAGTCTAATTATGCTCTAAATGAGCCGATCACACGCGCTCTAATTACCATCAACTCATTAAACAATGATCATTTTATTGATTTTTCCGTATCACGCTTTTGTTTTAAAAATGTGTTATTCTCTATATCATGTTAATTTTTTAACACTTTGTACTTATATATAAGAAATTTTTGTTAATCTAGTCTGTAAGATTATTGTAAATCATAGACTGAATAAATAAATATGAAATATGAAATATTAAGAGCCATGCTAAGTTTCAGTAATGTGACTTACGCGGTTCAGGAGATATGTGATACGGAAAGGAACATTTGTGTGGGATGTACCACACCCTCTTTTCCAATTCTTCCCACTTTTCTCCACCTATGCACTGAAGAACTATGTTTCCTACCAACTAGTGCATATCATCAGTTTATTCTCTCTATTACCGAAAACCCAGTTTTTCAGGAGAAGAGCAAAAAAAACCGTTTTGGTAACTATATTTTATATTGTTGATAATATGAAGTACCCCAGTGAATGCTAAAAGATCCCGTTTCGTATTCAAACTAGTTTTTTTTATCCTAAACTCAGCTTATACCGTTCTCACACAGAAACTTAATTGCACCACAATTATATTTAATGAAATAATTAAGTTTCCCTTTTCATAAAGGGCCTTTTATTCATTAAGCGAACATCTGTCAGCAACCTCAAAAAAACATTTTGTGTTTACAAAAAATAGTTAAAATGGAAAGCAGGCGTTTTCTTCTTAAGTATAAATAGAATCAAAATAAAATCCATGGATGTTGCACCTAACCAAATACGTGCCTATTTTCGAAAAAGCCTTATTATCTTTTGCAATAAATGCAAATTTTGTCGTGTTTTTTCTATTTTTCGTGAATTATTGAAAATAGTTAATTTTGGTTGTCATTTGTTACATTGATAATAAAATTCGATGCCCCAAGCAAAACCGTCTGGATTTTTCATTCGACTAGGCATTTAATAAAGCAATAATGAGATAATTAAGAAATTGTATTTTGTATGGAAGACGTGAGTTCAATAAGGGCGTTAAGGTAATGCCAATTTCACATAGAGGCTTAATGAAATAATTAGTCAAGCTTTCTACATTTAAGCCCTAATTGAACTCAACTTCACAAATATTATTTATCATAAATCAAATACCGTTAAAGCTATCACAAAAAAATTTGACACTAAGGAATGCTTCGAAGAAAGAAAAATTAACAAAATCTGTTAAGAACCACTCCCCCTTTTATATAAAAGATTTTTAAAATGGTCGTGAATGAATAAAATAAGCTATATATTTGCAAATAATAGCTTCATATCATTGTTTCATTTCCCAAGTGGAATTGTAACAAGAAAAGGAAAAAATTTAAATTTTTGAAACACGGCGTGGCACCAACCTCTTTATGACCAAGCAATTATGTAAGAAAAGGAAAAAATTTAAATTTTTGAAACACGGCATGGCACCACCCTCTTTATGGCCAATCAATTATCTATGTTTCGGGAGCCATAACTCAAAGAAAAATCAAAGGATATAATAAGATTGGGTACACACATTTTCTTTATAGCAGGAAATATTTCTAAGTGAACGAGATCGGTTAAGGACCACGCCCACATTTATATAAAAGCCTCTAGAAAGGGTCGTAGACGAATAAAGTATGCTATAAATAAAAAAATAAATGTAAGGCGCGATAACCTCCGAAGAGATCTAAGGCCAAGCTTCTCTTCCAATTTGCGTCGTGCTCCTCTTGATTTTTCCCTACAAATTGGCCGGACGGGACCTACATGTTTTATGCCGACTCCGAACGGCATCTGCAAGGCAGATGAGTTTTCACTGAGAGCTTTTCATGGCAGAAATACAATCGGAGCGCTTGCCAGACACTGCCGAGGGGCGACCCCGCTTAGAAAAATTTTCTTCTAATTGAAAAATCTTATTTCTAAAATTTTGATGTTGCTTTGCCCGGGAGTTGAACCCAGGGCATACGGTGTGATAGGCGGAGCACGCTACCATCACACCACGGTGGCCGCCATGCTATGCCTTTTCGAAAAAAGCTTAATATCAAAGGTATTTTTATCTTCAAATGGAAAGATAACAAAAATTTAGAAAGTATTGAAATTTTTGAAAATGGGCGTAGCACTGCCCCTTTTATAACTAAGCAAATTTCTGTACAGCAGCGAACAGAAAAATAACCTAATCGGTATCAATATTATCTGTTTGTTTTGTATACTTGCATTTGCTTGTGCGTTAAGCTGTACAATCGACAATAAAGAGGTTAAGATTTTCTCACAAAGTTAATTGTTTACATTTGTTTATACTTTATGATTTAATGGCATTTTCGAGTCTACCTTGGATTTATTGCTTAAAGTAGATACTCTATAACCATTTCCAGTTATTTGTGTTTATATCAGACTAAATTTGTTATTTTTATACCTCCGCCGTTGGTGCAGTGGCGGATCCATGCTGCTTTTTGAGGGGGGTAGGGCGATTTCAATCAGTAATTGTTTCTCCCAATAGCGGATGTGTTTTGAACAAAGTTCACATCAAGATACTAATACGTGGAAATGGAAGACAAAACCACAAGGGAAACGTTAATTAAAAAGTAAACCAAAAAACAAGCTTTAACACAATTACACAACTCACAAGTTTAAATGCCCATGACTAACTACATTTGCGCCACGCGACATCGACAATATTTTTTCACACAGGAATTCGGGGAATACCCGCACTTGTTTTTACTGCCAAAAAAAAACAAAAAATGGTTAGATTTGAAAAAATTGATGAGCTCAGAAAAGTTAACCAATACATAGTTAATTTTTTAGAGCGGGACGTGGACGCTCATGCTCGGTCAACTTAGCCGAGCGATTAACAGTGTGCGGACTTTAAAATTTTGTTTAGTGGTAGATTTTTCAGAAAATAGTGTTAGATTTATGAAAAAAAGGTAGCATTGTGTTATATTTGAAATATTTTTAAGTAATGAATATTACTCATTTCTTTTCCTGTATATACATAGGTAGGTGGAATCGGCAGTTATGTACTAAAAACCCAAAGGAAAAGAGATTAAATGGTGATCAAAGCATCGCTAGGTGTTATTTTGAATTTTATAAAACTATTTTTCTACAAATAGTATTGTCTTTCTTCTCAAAAAATTGTGGAAAAGCAAAGGTTTGTTTGCTGGGTTGGAGCTGTTTTGGTCGACATGTATAAAGAAAAAAACAAGAGTTTTTACTTTTCTCTTCTATGCATTTCGACGCATCAGCGTCATCATCAGGAAGTCTATTTTATTTTCAAACAAACAACATGAAAGATACAAAACGAATCATTATTTTCAAAAACATTACAAATTTAACATTAAATCAATAACTCACAATAATTTAATTAGTTGTAGAAACACAATAATATCACAGGATCTGGACAATCGACACGTTCATTTTTCTTATGCCCCTATTACCGTTTACAACTCAACTCTGGTTGGGTTGAAATTTCGCGATTTGGTATTACAGATCACAACTCAACCTGCCAAAAAATGTCGGTTGAGTTGTCTAGTCTAACAACTTTATGTGGCATTACCGTTTACAACCTTGTGTTGGTGTTGTTGTCAAAGACGTCAAAATCTTACAACTGATTACTAGCAGATGTCTTATACAATTTTGCAGTTGTTTTGAAAAAATGTAACGTTTTACAAGACGGCTCACCATCTAATTTTTAAATTTTTTTTCAAAGTTGGTATCAAAAGACACGTTTCGACCTCCGATTCAAGAATCCGAAAACAAAAATTAAAAAATTTATTTCCGTCATCATTTCGGTTAAATTTTGCATGTGATTGTTGTATTTTTCCAGATTTTTTCTACGCACTAATGCAGAAAGGCGTTGGACCCACCCAGGGTTACTTTAACAAATCGCGGGCAAAGGCCGCCAACGCAGAAAGGTGTTCTATGCAAAAAAAAACTGTGGATCGGGCCTCATATTTTGGACGGTGCATGGGCTCACAAAACGTTAAAAAAAAATTTTAAAGCCGGTAGTTAAACTATTTTTAATCAAACAATAATCAACAATTTTGTACACATTTATAGAAAAAACTACGTTTAGGCGAAGGATTACATTAAATAATTTTTTTACTTTATGGAGCGACATTCCGAAGTTGGACGAGGCTGACAGCAGTTCGGATGCAGCCAAAAGAGGTGAAATTATGCGAACGTGAGTCCCATTCATACTAATCACTATTCTTGGAATCCTGTTTTAGAGTAAAATGCAATTTTTTCTATTTGGGCGTTAATCCACTTCGCACAAATATGCTCCTCAATAATATCTAAAACCAGTCCAACACCAAAATCATTTCCACAGCATATTTGACAGCTGCCGTCAGCAAGGAATAAGAGTGTGGCGCATAATTTTAAAGTACGAACGCGTATGCGGAAATGGTCCCTAATTTGCTTCCTTTCAAATCTGCAAAAATAACTTCATTAGAAGCTTATCATTTGTCACTTAAACATTTTCTTACTTGCTGTTTGGTAGCACCAAGGGATTGGAATGATCATGCGAATGTTTTCCGTATTCGCGACATGTCAATCACTAACATTTTCGCCATTATAAAATATATTTCATATAATATCCGTTTTGCTTTTAATAACAAAATCACTTTTGCAAATGCTTACATTTCCGCCACAAATTGATCAGCTGTTCATTTATCTGTCAAATAATGACTTTCTGAAGTTGGCAACTCAATTCAACTTCAACTGAAATAAGTTGTAATTCAAAGCCGGCCAAAAGTTGCACATTGTGCAATTTGAGTTCGTATTTTCACACCGACACTACCGATGTGTGATCACGATCGTTTGCTTTCGCTTGTCACTCACTAAAATCAACAGTGAACGCAAAAGGAAAAGACCATTCTACTTTTTGGGCGCATAATAAAAACAATAAGCAGGAATGTTAAAGTGGCTTTTAATACGTTTTAGTTAGTATTATTAAGTTCCATATATTCAAAGTATGTTTGAGCTCTAGGCCAATATATACATATGTTTATTAAAATACATCAAATGTGTTTAAACAATGTATATTTATTCGCGAATGGTTTGTCTTGCCAATATTTCATCTTCAGGACTGAAAAAACGAAAAACATTTATAGAGGCATTGGTACATACATACATAATTATACAATTGTCGCAAGTGCCAACCTACACTTATGACTGCACCTGGTCGACTAACTTTATATTTTATATTTTAACAAACAAGGATAAAAGAAGAACATTAAAAAATATAAACAATAAAATACAGTAATCGTAAACAAATTTTTATACAAACAACAATACATTAATTCTCCAACCGTAAGCGACGCTCACATCAGCAGCAGGTGAACAATTGTGCAAACGAAGTCACACTCTTATTATAAGCCTTTTTTGTTGTTGTTGATAAGTTCTCTATAGGCGTAGGCGCAATGGTCTGTGTCTGATTTGAAATGTATGCGTTTGTCACTTGGTGTATTTATTATGTGTAACATTTCAAGTATATAGCGTTTATTGCTGTTTCTCTCATGCTGCATTATTGTTACATTTTCCAAGTCGGGAGAGTGTCCAGTGGTTCTGCAGTGCTGAGTTAAAGCTGTCTTATTGTCATTAGGGTTGTCACGATTTTTGATATTTGATTTATATCCGGAAATCCTCGTTTTCAATTTCGATTTAGTTGTCCCCACATATACTTTGTCGCATACGTGGGACCCGTCGCCATTACAATTAATTTTATATATAACGTCCGATTTATCAAATTTCTCTATTCTGCTTTTCGTATTGCTAAAAGTCCTCCGTTGCAACGTATTGTTGTATGTGAAAGCTAATTTAAATCTCTCTCTGTCATATATGTTTGATTATTTTATTCTATTAGACAGACCAGATACAAATGTGGTCGATTTATACATTTTCTTTGTATCACTAGTTGGTTTATTTGTATTTAATTTTACGAAATAATCTCTTATATAGCTCTGTATTACATGTATTGGAAACTCATTATTTTCTAATATGTTTTTTATTGCTTTTATATTCTCCTCGTGGTAGACTTCATCACTAATGGAGAGAACTCTTCTGAACAAATTTTTGGCTGTGTTGACTATCGTTGCCGTGATTCGAGTTATAATTGATTAGCCTACCCGATGCAGTGGCCTTCTTGTACCAATCAAATGAAAGTTGGTTATTCCTTCTTATTATTAAGGTATCTAAAAATGGCAGCTGTCCATCAGTTTCGACTTCAACAGTAAACTTGATACTCCTATTGTATCCATTCAAAATATTAAGCATAACTTTCACGGCATCCGTTTTTACGATGGCGAACAAATCGTCCACATATTTCGTTAATAAACGTGGCTTGTGGTGTGAATCTTCTTCGAATTTCTGTAACAATTCTTCCATCACAATATCCGATATTACAGGAGATGCTGGTGACCCCATAGGCATTCCTGACCGTTGCTCATAAATTTTATTGTTGAAACTAAAATATCTATTATCTCTTATGCAGAACCGAACCACATTCATAAAAAGTTCCTTAGTGAGAGTTGTATGGTTCTTTATATCATCCCACTTGGAAGCTATAATTTCCAAGGCATGATCTACCGGGATGCTTGGAAATAATGAGACAACATCAAAGGAAACGAGACTCTCGTTGTCAAAGATATAGGTATCTTTAATTTTGTTCTTAAAGGCGATAGTGCCTTTTACGTTATATTTAGATATTTTAGTTATATTTTCAAGGACATTGACAACATATTTACATAACTTGTATGATGGGGAATTGACAGACGAACAAATGGGTCTCAATGGTAATCCTTCTTTATGGATTTTATGTAAGCCATATAGTCTTGGCGTGATGGCCGTTTTGGTTATTAATTGGTATTTCTCTTTCGTATCGATCATTTTATTTTTAAATAGTTTCTCTACAATTTCATTACTTTTTTCTTGAAGCTTATTAGTGGGGTCTCGTTTTAGTACTCTGTAAGTGGAAATGTCGTTAACCATCTGTTGTAACTTTTTTTCATACTCATCCTTATACATTAAAACCGTAACATTGCCTTTACCGGCATTCGAACAGGTACTTTTTATTGTTTTTTAGGAACTTATTTGTGGAGTGCAGTGTATCTAATACAAATTTATCTCTCACGCTACTTTTAGGCTTTCTCAGCTGATCCCGTATTAGTGTGGTTAGATTGTTCCTCTCAATTTCTTGCTGCTCTTTATCTTGGATAGTTTGAATGCAATCCTCTCCATCTGCTATCAATTTGAACAGCGGGAACTCAGTGCTAGCTATAGGTAAAGAGTATTTCGGACCTAAGGAGAGGAGCCACTGGATGTCTGTCGGTATCTCTACCTTTGTCGCATTGTGTAACCACTTCGGTACGTTTTTATACTCAGTTGAGCAGAGCTCACAGAGTATATTAACTTTGATTGGATAACGGTTGGTTGTACAGGTATAAAGGAATCGAGATAGATATAGACTTCCATATATCAAAATCATCAGTATCGAAAAAAAATTCGATTGAGCCATGTCCGTCCGTCCGTCCGTCCGTCTGCCCGTTAACACGATAACTTGAGTAAATTTTGAGGTATCTTGATGAAATTTGGTATGTAGGCTCCTGGGTACTCATCTCAGATCGCTATTTAAAATGAACGATATCGGACAATAACCACGCCCACTTTTTCGATATCGAAAATTTCGAAAAATCGAAAAAGTGCGATAATTCCTTACCAAATACGGATAAAGCGATGAAACTTGGTAGGTGAGTTGAGCTTATGCCGCAGAATAGAAAACTAGTAAAATTTTGGACAATGGGCGTGGCACCGCCCACTTTTAAAAGAAGGTAATTTAAAAGTTTTGCAAGCTGTAATTTGGCAGTCGTTGAAGATATCATGATAAAATTTGGCAGGAACGTTACACTTATTACTATATGCCTGTTTAATAAAAATTAGCAAAATCGGCGAACGACCACGCCCACTTTTTAAAAAAATTTTTTTTTAAATTCAAATTTTAAAAGAAAAGTTAATATCTTTACAGTATATAAGTAAATTAAGTCAACATTCAACTCCAGTAATGATATGGTGCAACAAAATACAAAAATAAAAGAAAATTTCAAAATGGGCGTGGTTCCGCCCATTTTCATTTAATTTGTCTATGATACTTTTAATGCCATAAGTCGAACAAAAATTTACCAATCCTTCTGAAATTTGGTAGAGGCTTAGATTCTAGGATAATAACTGTTTTCTGTGAAAAAGGGCGAAATCGGTTGAAGCCACGCCCAGTTTTTATACACAGTCGACCGTCTGTCCTTCCGCTCGGCCGTTAACACGATAACTTGAGCAAAAATCGATATATCTTTACTAAACTCAGTTGACGTACTTATCTGAACTCACTTTGTATTGGTGTAAAAAATGGCCGAAATCCGACTATGACCACGCCCACTTTTTCGATATCGAAAATTACGAAAAATGAAAAAAATGCCATAAATATATACCAAATACGAAAAAAGGGATGAAACATGGTAATGGTCTATTGACACAAAATATAACTTTAGAAAAAAACTTGGTAAAATGGGTGTGACACCTACCATATTAAGTAGAAGAAAATGAAAAAGTGTTGCAGGGCGAAATCAAAAGCCCTTGGAATCTTGGAAGGAATACTGTTCGTGGTATTACATATATAATTAAATTAGCGGTACCCGACAGATGATGTTCTGGATCACCCTGGTCCACATTTTGGTCGATATCTCGAAAACGCCTTCACATATACAACTAAGGGCCACTCCCTTTTAAAACCCTCATTAATACCTTTAATTTGATACCCATATCATACAAACACATTCTAGAGTCACCCCTGTTCCACGCTTATGGCGATATCTCGAAAAGGCGTCCACCTATAAAACTAAGGCACACGCCCTTTTAAAATACTCATTAACACCTTTCATTTGATACCCATATCGTACAAACAAATTCTAGAGTCGCCCCTGGTCCACCTTTATGGTGATTTTTCGAAAAGGCGTCCACATATAGAACTAAGGCCCACGCCCTTTTAAAATACTCATTAACACCTTTCATTTGATACCCATATCGTACAAACAATTTCTAGAGTCACCCCTGGTCCACGTTTATGGCGATATCTCGAAAAGGCATCCACCTATAGAACTAAGATCCACGCCCTTTTAAAATACTCATTAACACCCTTCATTTGATACCCATATAGTACAAACAAATTCTAGAGTTACCCCTGGTCCACGTTTATGGCGATATCTCGAAAAGGCGTGCACATATAGAACTAAGGCCCACTCCCTTTTTAAAATACTCATTAACACCTTTCATTTGATACCCATATCGTACAAACAAATTCTAGAGTCACCCCTGGTCCACCTTTATGGCGATATTTCGAAAAGGCGTCCACCTATAGAACTAAGGCCCACGCGCTTTTAAAATACTCATTAACACCTTTCATTTGATACCCATATTATACAAACGCATTCTAGAGTCACCCCTGGTCCACTTTTATAACGATATTCCGAAAAAGGCGTCCACCTATAGAACTAAGGCCCACTCCCTTTCAAAATACTCATTAACACCTTTCATTTGATACCCATATAGTACAAACAAATTCTAGAGTCACCCCTGGTCCACCTTTATGGCGATATATCGAAAAGGCGTCCACATATAGAACTAAGGCCCACGCCCTCTTAAAATACTCATTAATACCTTTCATTTGATACCCATATCGTACAAAATAAATTCTAGAGTCACCCCTGGTCCACTTTTATGGCGATATCTCGAAACGGCGTCCATCTATAGAACTTAGGCCCACGCCCTTTTAAAATACTCATTAATACCTTTCATTTGATACCCATATCGTACAAAATAAATTTTAGAGTCAACCCTGGTCCACCTTTATGGCGATATCTCGAAAAGGCGTCCACCTATAGAACTTAGGCCCACTCCCTTTTAAAATTATCATTAACACATTTCATTTGATACCCATATCGTACAAACAAATTCTAGAGTCAGGCCTGGTCCACCTTTATGGCGATATCCCTAAATGGCGTCCATCTATAGAACTATGGTTCACTTCCTCTTAAAATACTCTTTAATACCTTCCATTTGATACACATGTCATACAAACACATTCCAGGGTTACCCTAGGTTCTTTTTACAACATGGTGATTTTCCCTTACTTTGTCTCCACAGCTCTCAACTGAGTATGTAATGTTCGGTTACACCCGAACTTAGCCTTCCTTACTTGTTAATGTTAAGAGACTGTTTTTGTATATGTTTAAGTCTGTCAAATTTGTTTGTGTGTGTTTTCTTTAATGCTGTTGTCAAGTTATTGGTTAATACTTTCTCACTATTTAAGAATGCAATGGCATCTTCCGCATCAAATTCTTTGTGTATTATATTTAATATGGAGCTTACCTCTCTTTCCTTTTGCTTTCTTATTGCATATTTGATCCGTATAATAAGATTTAAGAGTTTATTTTCCACCGTTCTTAGATATGCCGTTGCCGCGTTTATGATATTTCGTGGTATTCTATTGTCCTTATTGTCTCCACGAGGAGAATATAAAAGCAATAAAAAACATATTAGAAAATAATGAGTTTCCAACACATATAATACAGAGCTATATAAGAGATTACTTCGTAAAATTAAATACAAATAAACCAACTAATGATACAAAGAAAATGTATAAATCGACCACATTTGTATCTGGTCTGTCTAATAGAATAAAATATTCAAACATATATGACAGAGAAGGATTTAAATTAGCTTTCACATACAACAATACGTTGCAACGGAAGATTTTTAGCAATACGAAAAGCAGAATAGAGAAATTTGATAAATCGGACGTTATATATAAAATAAATTGTAATGGCGACGGGTCCCACGTATGCGATAAATTATATGTGGGGACAACTAAATCGAAATTGAAGACGAGGATTTCCGGACATAAATCAAATATCAAAAATCGTGACAACCCTAATGACAATAAGACAGCTTTAACTCAGCTCTGCAGAACCACTGGACACTCTCCTGACTTGGAAAATGTAACAATAATGCAGCATGAGAGAAACAGCAATAAACGCTATATACTTGCAATGTTACACATAATAAATACACCAAGTGACAAACGCATAAATTTCAAATCAGACACAGACCATTGCGCCTACGCCTATAGAGAACTTATCAACAACAACAAAAAAGGCTTATAATAAGAGTGTGACTTCGTTTGCACAATTGTTCACCTGCTGCTGATGTGAGCGTCGCTTACGGTTGGAGAATTAATGTATTGTTGTTTGTATAAAAATTTGTTTACGATTACTGTATTTTATTGTTTATATTTTTTAATTTTCTTCTTTTACCCTTGTTTGTTAAAATATAAAATATAAAGTTAGTCGACCAGGTGCAGTCATAAGTGTAAGTTGGCACTTGCGACAAATGTATAATTATGTATGTATGTACCAATGTCTCTATAAATGTTTTTCGTTTTTTCAGTCCTGAAGATGACTTCAGATTGAAGTCGAAATATTGGCAAGACAAACCATTCGACAAATAAATATACATTGTTTAAACACATTTGCTGTATTTTAATAAACATATGTATATATTGGCCTAGAGCTCAAACATACTTTGAATATATTAACTAAAAGGCCGGAATACAAGAAATTAATTATTAAGTTCCTTTGAACATACATATTAATACTGACAATTTAAATATTCATTATCAATAATTAATTAATTATTAATAAATATTGACAATTTAATATAAATATATTTTTATACGTTCTACTTAGTTTTATTAATTTTCATACATTTTTTTTATTGAATAACTTTATGTTTTGAAAATATATATTTCTACCTTCACATTTACTTTGTTTTATAGTTCTTTCTTAATGAAAAAGTGAATTGTTTTAAGTAAATTTTGCATTGAATAAACACTTCTTTTATAAAAAAGTTTCATCTGACTAGCTCGGACTCCGCGTTCTTAGTTATACGAATATAAGTAAATATAGTCAGGATTAGCTTGAAATCAAATAACCAAAGTCCTTTTTAATTTCAAACTTCACAGTCCACATTTTCTTTTAGCACACTGCGGGGAGTTTTCACTCAATTTTTACACACACTTATGCAGATGTTTTAGTATATGTGTGGCCGGCTCTGTTGTAATTCGTAATACTAAACAGGAGTTGAGTTGTCTTAAAGTTGAGTTGTTTTAATTACAACCCTAACTAAGTTGAGTTGTTAACCGTAATAGGGGCATTATTTTCTATTTTTGTTTTTATCATTTTTTATTATTGCTGTATAAGCGCTATTTGTATTGTCAATGTCTTCTTTAAAATTCATGACATTCGTCATATGTTGTTGGATGCGGAGACTTTCCAGTGTCATCCTCCTTTTGCATCTTTTCTCAACATCTAAAATTCTTGCGTTCCTAAAATCAGCTGTATGATCGTTGTCAGTCAGGTGTTGAGAAAGCGCGGTATGTGTTTTTCTGTTTTTTGCGTCCATTTCATGTTCGTGTATTCTCGTTCTCAATGCTTTTTTCGTTGTACCAATGTAACATTTATTGCAGGCATTGTTGTTGTTACCGTTGCATTGAATTTTATACACTACATTGCATTGTTGTTCCTTGTCTATTTTGTCTTTTGTTTTTGTAAAGAAACGATTAAGTGTATTGTGTGGTTTGTGAGCAAATGTTATGTTGTCTTTTTTCAAAATTATCCTGAGCGATTGATTACTTGTTAGTCCGGGTATGTAGGTAACTCCAATATAAGTTTTGTTTGTGTTTGCTTCTGTTTGTCCATTTGATGAATTAGGGTGGTCCATTTCTTGTGTCGTATTAAATATAAGCTTTTCTATTAATGTATTCGGGTAGCTATTTTTGAAGAGAATATTTTTTATTTTCTTCTATGAAATCGCCTTCACTTAGAAGGTGTACTTTCCTTAATAGCTTTGTTGCTGTGTTAATTTTCTGCTTCCATGGATGATAGGAGTGATAATTGATAATTCTTCCTGATGCCATTGAATTTGCATACCAGTTGAACGTTAAGTTTTGGTTTTTTCGGTGTATTTCTACGTCTAGGAAATGCCAAGTAGAAAGTGCTGAAAAATGTGTAGAGTGAGAGTGAAGATTTTGAATAAAGTGTATTCAATAAAGTAAGGTTTGATTCAGTATGTTATCAACAGCGCAAATATTTCTGAGCATTGGACTGATTTGCATGAGCATTCTTACTGTTGAGCGCTAATATTATTTGAAAATTGATACTCAATTAAAGCATGCATACAAAAACTGCATTATCAAATATCCATCATAATATTTATACAAATACTGCATATAAATAGTGGGTTTCTGGGACTTCGTGAAACAAAATTTTGTTCCGAATAAATTTTGGAAAAAAATCTAGTCTGGAGGGAGCGATTGCCCCTCCCCCCTTAAACCCGCTACTGCGTTGGTGTTGATATGCGAAAAAGTATTTGTTTTTAAAGTAAACATATTTGGTAGTTATGGGGAAAGCTTGCTAAATAATTGCTCTGTACGTTAGCTTACAGGTAACCAACCACAAATGCTTCTGAAGTACTTTGGATAGCTGTTAAAATCTTTGAGCTGCTCTCACTCGAGTTTATTGTTTTCGGTTTTCTAAATAGATATCCCTTTCCACTAACATCGTGCCTTGCATCCATATGAAACTTGGCCCTATATCTTGTATTTTTCGAGGCGATGCGACGTTCCTTTTATTCTATGCTAACTAAGGTCATTGGATCATTTCGGTATTGCTTTGGGACTTTCGCGGAACCATGTCGGGTTAATGTTGGTGTTTTTGGTAAAGCTTCGGGAGTTTTTGAGAAGAGTTTCATTGACTTGCTATCGACAACAACAGGTATTCAAAATTTATTTGCTTGTTATCGGTTCGTTACCGACGGACTATCATCCATTGGGAAGTTTTCCACGAATTTTGGGACTGTGATCGATTTGTTATCGAAGTGCTAAGAATTTGTTATCGACATATTATTGATGAGCTACAGATTTGTAATCGAATTGTTTTCGAACTATTATTGAACTATTCTCGGTTTGTTATCGATGAACATTATCCAATGGAGCTGTTATCGACTTGTTGATGACGAATTCTCGGTTTGTTTTCAATTTGTTATCAAAGTTTAATAAACAATCATCGGCGCGCTATCGATTTGCAAACGGTTTTTTATCGATTTTTTGTTTTATCGACAGCTCGTCAAGCTCGGAAGTTCGTCAGTATCAGCTGTTCCCACTAGCAAGTCAATAAAGTAAATCATTCCGACATGATTTCGAAAATACTTAAAGTAGCTCTGAAATGATCCCGAAACTCAGAAAATTGGGGCCTTTAGTAAAGTTGAGATAACGGGTTCCGATTTTGTTACAGAACGGTATCAAGAACATTCTAAAACCAGTAAGGACGGAACTCTCTTCTGCTGTGCCGAAGACTTCATACCTTTCATGAATGGGGCTGAACAATAACCGTATCCCGTTCGTAATCTCCAAATAATCGGATGTATAAGATAAGAAATATATAGTGAAGAGATTTACATACCTAAACGATTTTTAAGATAAATATAAAATAAAAAATAGGTAGGTACTTTGTGTGAGGATGCAAAGTTTCAGGTTTTTTGTGGTCTGTGTAAAAACTATGACTAAGAATCACGTATTTCAATAATATATGACGTAAACGTAACTATTTGATTAAATTTGATGCATTTTGAAGCTTCTAGCTGTAAAAAAGGGGCAAAAATGACAGTTTATATGGGGTATATAATATATATACCACCGATCTCTATGATTTTTTCAGACAACAATATATGCTATATACGTAAGCATTTGGTGAAACTTGAAGCTTCTAGCTGTTAAAATGGGGCAGAAATTGCGCAAAGTTTCTTATCTGAACAATCATTTTGTATGAGATATATACTATATACGTCAAAAATTTTTTAGTGAAACGCCCTTCTTTTTTATGCCATGGTTTATACACTACCGAAAGCGCAAAAATTACCTCTTTTTGACAACATATAAGGTTTGTTGTAGGCTAAACAGAAATAAAGTTATAGACCAATCAACATGTATATGAATCAACCAATGAAAGAGGAGTAACAGACGCGACAATTTTAGACACTGCTCTCTAAGTAAATTTCATTTATCTCGTGAAATCAATGTAAACAAATAAATATTTCTATACTTTTGCTTTATATCGCGATCTCTAAACAAAATGTGTAATAGTGCCTTTAAAAACTATAATTGAATAAATATTGTAATATTCAAAAATTATAAAGTTTATTGACTTTCATATAAAAAACTTTTGCATAAGTGCTTCTGCATATTTTAATTCTTTATGACTATTCTTCGTTACTCTCAAAATGCCGTGCATATGTGGCTGTAGAGTTGAGCGAACGCACCAAAAGTGCAGTGCGCAAAGTGCATTGAACTTTTTCATATGGAGTGTGTCAAGATTCGCCCAGCTGATCTGGATTGCTTGACTGAAACGGGTAAACAATTCATATGTAATGGGTGTATTGCCTTGCGTCGTAACTCTCTGTGCTCACCCCCACCTATCATAGATTTCAATAAGTCTATTAATCTCAGTGATGCTACAACAACATGCATTTCTGATGAAACAAATAACTTCAATAGTCAAGCTATGCTCTTATGTTGGTAATGTTGACGTAAGTCATCCTCACTCATCTCAGCAAACAAGTGCTTTAGATTTGGCTCTAATTGAGATCAATTCTCTCAAAAATTATAACAAATTTCTTATTGACCAATTGGAAATATTAAGTGAAATTCGCTCTCTACACAACAAACTTCGTTTAGATGAGTTGTTCTCGGCCATTGCTTCGCTGGCTTCAGATTTAAATACAAACAAATGCACATGTTCTACAGATATTCGTTCTGCTTGCGCCGCTACTGCAGTTAAAACGTCAGAGACAACATCGTCGAGTACAGATGACGCATCTCTTGCCTGTGCAATTGTCGACGCCACCTGCAATGATACTGCGCTCTCTGCTGCTGCTATGACTTCTGCTGATGTTGATGTAAACAACAAGAGTCCAATTGTTAAGGCTCCATTACTGATACTTAGCATAGACTTGACTTGGCTTGCGAACTGTCACTTACAGTTCTATTAAATTAACATTGCATGTTACTGATTACTCAAAACTTAACTTGACTTAGAAGTCTGTTGAATTTTGATTTTCTATGTAAGTTCTAAGTGGCGTTTACATTTTGAGATGCCATTTGTTTGTTTCCATTTCATTTTGACATTTTGTCATACAAATTGACATTTATTTAAAAATAAATTTCAACGCTGATTATGATGCCAGATATTATGCGCCAAGTGGAGTATAATCGTGGCTAAGTTGCCAAGTTTACGCCAAGTCAAGTCAAGTCTATGCTAAGTATCAGTAATGGGGGCTTTACTGCTATCACCGATTGTTGCCCAATTTCTAATGATAACAATGTGAGTGAAATTCAACTATGTGCCACTAAGCAGAATGTTACTGCTTTGGTTCAAGCATGCTCAACACATCTCTCTCACAGGTCTTCTACTGCAAATAATATTGAATCTCCCTCACAGTGGACTCAGGTTCAGAGAAAAACGCGTAAAAACAAAAAACGCACTAAATCTCTGTCTTCTGGTACTAACGTTGACGTGGTAGGCAATGATAAAATCAGTGATTCTAATAACGCGGGAAGTCAAGTCCATCAAAAGAAAACCCCCCAAGTCCAAACCAGTTCGCGTGGTCTAGTGATCGGAGTCAGTACTAACACTCAACTTGATGTAGTTTCCGCAAAAAAATGGATCCATCTATCGTCATTCAAATCTAATGTCACTGCTGATAATATAATCTCCTATGTGGTTAAAAATACGAAAATCGATGGCAATGAACTTGCCTGCTTCCCTCTGGTTAAAAAAGATACAGATTTTACTAAACTCTCTAGAGTAAATTTTAAGCTTGGCGTGTCAGCTACCTTCCTGGACGCAATTATGGATCCCTTGCTACGGCCAGCAAATGTGAAAGTTAAACCGTTTAAAAATGTTCGCAAGCAAGCAAGTAGCTCGGACCCAGTGTCAAGCGACGATTAGCAATCACTGAACAATGTGGTGAGTGCTCTGCCTCCAATTAATGGTCATAGTGAGATAAAGGTATATTTGCAAAACCTTTCTGAGATGAGGACCAAAGCCGATGTTGTTCACACCTTCAGTTCCCAATTGGATTATGACGTCTTTGTTTTCATCGAAACATGGCTGAATGGAAGTTTTTTCGACAGTGAGTTCTTCGACTCTAATCTTTTTAATGTATTCCGCAAAGATCGAGATGCTAACGCTACTGGTTGTCTTCGTGGCGGTGGGGTCTTAATTGCGGTCAAACGTCAGTTATCCTCCTGTTTCTTTCCGCTTAGTAATGGTGACGTTCTGCTCGACCAAATTTGTGTCTGCATTAATGGTTCTGATTCACAAGGCTCCCTATATCTCCTTGCATCATACGTGCCACCAGGCAGTTCATTTGAACTATACAAGGCACACGCTGACAACATAGTTTCTGCGTGCTTGGTGACTTCAACTTATGCAATATTGACTGGTCAACTAGTGTTTGTAATTTTGGTCTTACACCTAATAATCTCTCTCCAAATCACGAATTATATTTCATTGACAATTTACTTAGTCTTAATTTATTGCAAATCAACAAATGTGTTAATACTTTAAATAGATTACTCGATCTCATATTTATTAGTGATAATATTAATTGTGAAACCAGTGAATGTACAAATCCCATCACTCACAAGGACAGGCATCACCTACCCTTGGTTATTAATTTTAGTTTTTATAGTTTTGCACAGGATACTTCTGAAAGCAGATTTACTTTTAACTTTAATTCGTTTGATTTTCCCAGTTTTAATAGTTTTTTATCTGAAATAGACTGGGAAGTGGTACTTGAAGGACTGGATACTTCTAATAGTTTCCTAACTTTCAAATCTATTCTATTAAATCACTGCCTGCATAAAATTCCTATGAGAAGAATGAGGCCTTACAAACTTCCGTGGTATAAAGGAAAGAGTTGAAAAAATTGAGGAATCTCAGAAATAAACATATGCGTAAGTTTAAACATACGAAGAACCATTTGTTCTTCATTAAATATAAGCAATACTTGAAGAAATTTAATAATTTGGATAAGCTTCTGTACACCAACTATATTCATACAATCGAGTCTAATATTAAATTGAATCCGAAAACATTTTGGAGCTATATCAAGTCCAAAAAAGGTTGCTCCAGTATACCGTCTGGAGTGTTCCTTGATGGCCACTCAGCGCGAACTCCGGGTGATACAGCCAACTTATTTGCGGAGTTTTTTAAATCAAATTTTTCTGCCGACGATAGTTATCAATCGTTTGATGCCTCCTCGAATCTTGACACTGCTCTAAACTTTGGTGCCCTCTGTCTCTCTTCTGATGATATTAGTAATGCTATTCTCAAACCAAAATCTTCGTCTCAAACAGACGTTGATGGGTTCTCTTCAGTCCTGTTAAAAAACTGCCCGACTCTAGTTCTTGCTTTAAGAATAATCTTTAATAAATCTCTATCATCCGGTACGTTCACTGACGAGTGGAAGCTCACCTCCATTACCCCCGTCTTTAAAAGTGGTAACAAAAATGATGTGCGTAATTACAGACCTATTTCAAAGCTTTCTACCATTTCCAAAATTTTCGAGCATGCTGTTAATGCCAAGTTGAGTTTTGCGGTTAAGTCTTTAATATCTCCCTTCCAGCATGGTTTTGTCGCTGGTAGATCAACAGTTTCAAATCTTGCTGTTTTTAGTGAATATTGTGTTGATTGCATTTATACGGACTTTTCAAAAGCTTTTGACAAAATCCATCATAGTGTTTTAATTAAAAAAGTAGGTTGCCTCGGTTTCCACTCTTCGTTTCTTTTATGGATAAAGTCTTATTTAAGTAACAGACAGTGTGTTGTTTCCATTGATGGAAAATCGTCTAGTCCGTTTGTAGCCACTTCTGGGGTTCCCCAAGGGAGTATATTAGGTCCACTTTTATTTATCTTATTTACTAATGACGTAAGTAGTTGTTTTTCATTCGCGAAGTGTTTGCTATACGCCGATGTCTTAAAGCTATTTTCTGCCATTAAGACACCAGATGATGCCTTAATGTTGCAGAATGATATTAATAAATTGCACCAATGGTGCCTGAACTCCGGTATCTCTTTGAATCCGTCCAAATGCTTTCAAATGACCTACTCGAAGTCAATTAATCTTCTAACTACAAATTATAGTATCTCTAATTGTGAGCTTCAATGTGTTAATGAGATTAAGGACCTTGGTGTTGTCTTTGACAATAAGTTTTCTTTTAGTAAGCACATAAATTTCATAACCTCTAAATCATATTCTATACTTGGCTTTGTGAGGCGCAATGCTACCAAATTCTCTGATCCCTACACGTTTAAGCTACTTTACACGTCTTTTGTTAGATCTAATCTGGAATATGGCGTATTTATTCGGAGACCAAGTAGTCAAACTGCTATTACCAGAATTGAAAGAATACAAAAAATTTTTCTCAAATATGCCCTTCGTCCATTAAACTTCTCTGATCCTATACCCGCCTACTCTGCGCGACTTATGCTTTTAAGCCTTAAGTCTTTAGATAATCGCAGATCAATACTCTGCTTTTCATTTACGTATGATATTATTAATGGGTCCGTTGACTGTCCATATTTATTGGATAGGATTCGATTTAATATTCCTCGGAGGTGTCTTCGCAGTTTTATACATTTTATTGTGACAATTTTAAAACCCACTATTCCAGTAATGCTCCAATTGCTCGTGCTCTCCGTGAGTTTAACTCTATCAGTACTGTTGTAAATCTAGACTTTTCTGCTCCAAAAGCGAAACTGCTAAATATGTTAAAATCTGCTTTATAAGTACTATGTATTATTTTTCAAATAACTATCTCTTAACTTTAGTTTGTATCATAGTCTGTAAGGATTTAAGTCCATTGACTAAGTGAAATAAAGAAATAAAGAAATAAATATATATACCACTGATCTCAATGATTTTTTCAGACATCAATATAAGCTATACACGTAAGCATTTGGTGAAATTTGATGCTTCTAGCTGTTAAAATGGGGCTGAAATTGCGAAAATATATATATATTATATGTGAACTCCTACTTACCGATGTCGTAAGCCATCTTTGCTACCCCACGTGCTGCTAATGCCATGGAGGGCGCCTCCTCCATATTGTGGCCATATCCTTCTTTGGATTTCTTAGTGAGGCGGTCTTATCCGCCAAACACACATTTAAAAAGTTTTAATTTTAGATTTACACAATTACTTTTTATTTTTTTATCAAATGGAATCACAATCACGTTTGTCGTGCCACTCGTCAAAATGTATATATGTATATATCGTTTTTATTACGTGACGTGGAGCTTTAGCTGTATTTGACAGGCGCGGGTAGTTGGCAACGCGCATGTTAAATACAGCTAAAGCTCCACGCACATAAACTACATTATAACTAATGATTATTTTCCTTATAGTTTGGCGGATAAGACCGCCTCACTAAGAAATCCAAAGAAGGATATGGCCACAATATGGAGGAGGCGCCCTCCAAGGCATTAGCAGCACGTGGGGTAGCAAAGATGGCGTACCACATCGGTAGGTCGGAGTAAAACCATAATATAAAACAATTTTAATCAATACAGAAATAAAACTAAATTTTCGAAATAATAAAATCAAATAAAACAAACAGAGATAATACAAACTAAGAATAGCGGAAATAGAAAGAAAATCGTTTTGCAAAAGATAATTTTAAAATACCTAATTCGCCTAAGTAAGGGAAAAACTGTACCACCAACCATATTTAATAACGGCATAACATTCGCCATATTCCTCCACCTACTCACATAACGGACCGCGAAAAACCACGCCATATACATATACGCAGCACCAGCAACAACACCAGCAGCGCATTAATACTGGCAGCGCAGGAGCAGCAGCACCACCAACATCGCAGTTGCAGCGCAGCAGAAGAAGCAGCAGCGACAAGCGCAAAACCTCGGAAGTAGCATTTATGTAAGTTAAGTTATGAT